>JBBMOE010000044.1:4882793-4933546 GCA_037975065.1 Chaetodon trifasciatus
AATATAATATAATATAATATAATATAATATAATATAATATAATATAATATAATATAACTGATCAGACACAGTCTATTCCACCCTAGGTAAGCTGCTGTTGACAGTCCAGAGGTGAAAGCATAAGTGTGTGATGTTTAAAGATTCTGATTTCTTCTCTTCTTTCTAGTCATTGATAGCTGTTGCCATTATTTCAAACATGCTTTATTTAGAAATTTTAAGTGCACTAACACCACCACAAATATGTCGCCATTTGTTTACTGTTTTCAGCCATTTTGTACCTCTACACCTCTGACATCCACAGTCCTTTGTTAAAATACTCTTAAAGTGGTCGGCCATTAAAGGTGAAAGATGGAGCACATAAACGTCAGACACTAAGATTTTTTTTCTCACAACTGGCTGAAGCAACTCATTTAGATTTTACCAGTCTTGGTCTGCTCAGTCATGACGACCAAACTGCAATTACAGTCACCTTGCCAATCGCAATGTGTGACTGCCATTTTAGTTGGAAGACTTTAATGGCATAAAAAAATCTCTTTTTCTGATTTGGTAAAGTATTTCAATGGATGTGTGAAACAAGTTAAATTAAAGTTGCAAGCAGCATTTCACAGGCTCTAGCACCTTCTGGAAATGTTGACCACACTATAAAATTTTTAAAGCAAATGATGATTGTCACACAAGGCTTACTTCCTGTCACTAATTGGTGGTGTTAGAACCAAAATTGGCATGCAGATGGCTTAGTGGGGACTTTTGGGGCAAAATGGATATTGTAGATATCCCTTACAACGATTTCCACTTTCATGGAGCAACATCGATTTGCTGCCACAAGAACACTGTTCAATGAAAACTCCCAGTCTTCACCATAAAGCATGATCAAGGTCTTATGTCTTTACTGACTGCACTTCAGGAGGATCTAGTCAACCTGCCAGGAGGAGTACATCAAAGTATAGAAGCTGTCATTTCCTGTTGCCAGCTTGTGGCACTATAACTATGACTGAATATTGGCCTGTAGTTGTCCTCTTAGTTTCTTATCAAACTTTTCAGAAAATTTTACAATGTGCAGTCAAGTTCCAACAACTTCCTGTTTTAATGGTGAAACAAGGAAATTCTATTCCAGGCCACAGACATGTCTTTCTTAAACTCAAAAGCTTTTGCGATTTAGCACTGTCTTTAGATTACAGTGACCCAGTGTGAAGTTAAATAGTTAATTCTCTGTAAATGGTAAAAAAAGAAACAATTCAAAATGACTGACTTCCTGTTGGGCTTAGGTTATGGCACAATGAAGGTTTAGACATGATACATGAGCCTTCCAGTTTTTGTATATTTAGGTGAGATGTGCCATGAGTGATGTTATGTAGGGGGTCTACTGGCCCCCTTTGCCATATCCAAACTGGTGTTTTACTGTGGAGAAACAAAAGAAAGAAAAAAAAATCTGCATTTCTTCTCCAACAATGACCTTTAGGGCAGTATTTCTGTCGAAAAGGATCATAAAATACCAGCGATTTTCAACAGCACATAACTGGGCTTCTTCAAACCCTTTAAAGCCAGAGGCAGGCAAATGTTCTTTTAGAAAAACACTTGTAATGTTTAGCAGGTGTTAAAAGGGATTTACAGGAGAGAAAAATACATTTTCCAGCATATTAAAGCAAGCCACCTGCATCTCTTAGCAGGTCCAAGGAGCAGCTTTCAGGGAGCACACTCCAATTTAATGAGAGTATGATTGAGAAAGGCACTTCCAGCCAGCATCAGAGGAGACCACAACAAAGTCTGTGTGTTTATTCAAGTATTTACAGCTGGCCTGCAATGGCAAAGGCAGCTCTTTATATGTGACCTTATGGCAAAGGATTAAATTAAAGTAATATGGACAAAGTGAGGAGTGAGGGAGGAGTGATCACAGCAAATTGGTTATACTCTGCCTTAACAATTTTCTGACTTTGTGATATTCATGAAGGAACAAATTTTCATCACAGTTGGTAATGATTATTTCACATTTTGAGAGACCATTAAAACAATTTTTAAAATGGTGTCCAAGTCATTCCAGCGTGTATTTGTTCAAATTTTAAAGGAAGTAATAATCATACTGAAGAAAAGTCATATTTGTCATTTACACCTTGTATGCATTCTTAAAATATATTTTTAAGGCCAGAGAAGAGACGTGGGGGCTGGTGAGGAATTTACTGGTTGAAGGCTGAATGCTTGTACATCAGTGGCCAAAACATTAAGAGGCAAAAACTGCCAAATCTGCAGTCTTGGAGGCTAAAATTAGGCATTTGTAGGCCAACAGACAGCCAACTTTAACCTTTCAGGATGACATGTCAGGACATCTCCAGTCTGTAGCCAACATTTCTGATTGTTGAAAGCTTTCAAGGATATAATTAGTGAGGTCTGTGTCTGGAGTGAAGGAACAAGAAGTGTATTTTTACGATCCTGTCTGTCAAGTTTTGCAAGAACTCATAGTTAATGGGTCTGTTCACCAAAATTCCAAACAAACCGATTTTCTCACTCTAGTGGTGTCTCTCCTCGCAAATAATTTTGGTTTCATTTTTCCAGGTTTTGAAATATGTTTCTCTGACACTTCGTTGACCACACCAACACAACACAATGAAAGTGAATGGAACTCTTTTTGTGATGTTCACAAATTGTAACATTACATTTTGAACATTTCAACACCTACATCAGTTTTCACAAACAGTGTCTGTGGTTACCTTGGATCAGAGGTTCCCAAACTGTTCATGTAAAGGCTACCTATAGTTTATTACAGCTGACGTCTCACCTAAAGTAAAAACCTTTCCTGCAAACATCAGGAGAATTTATTACTAGTTTGAACAATGCTGTCTGGTAAATAAACTGACCATGAGAAGAGATGTGTCATGATCTGTCTGGTTCATTGAGGCAGCACATCACAATGTCTGCAGAAAAAGAAAACCTCTGTTTTAAAACCTGGGGTAAGTCATGGTATAGGGCTCAATCAGTCACAATCAGGTGAGAGCACAGTCAGAGGAGCACAAACAGTGCTGCAGATCAGGCACTGGGTTGAAGATTTGATAACCACCAGCACCAAAACATTTTACCCAATGGAGTCAGCAGCCTTAATCTTATTTTCTTGTTTTTGGTTTTGTACCTGTGATGTTTAGCTCAATCAGAGTTGGATCATCATCCGCTTAAAATGTTCTTTATAGTTCTCTAACATACTTTCTTCACTTGCTGGTACCAAAGCATATTGTCCTTCAACTTTCACTGTACCCTTCAGCACCCCTTATGGGTTTTGGAAACCACTGCTTTTTGAAATCAACAAACCATGCTATGAGCACTTTACATAGTTTTTATTTTTTCAATAGTTAGTGATTCCACTGACATGGAGGTTAAATGTTGCAATGAATGATCCACAGTACAATTTGAAAACACACAAAGGCTAAAATTATCATGAAACATCTGAAAATGAATGTTGACAATACTTAATTAAATGTGTGTTACATGATAATATATTAAATCAATAATACTATATTATTGCACCCAGAGCCGTCGCATGGATTGTGCGAACTGTGCGACCGCACAGGGTCTCGTGCCACTAGGGGGCCTCGCGCCTGCAATCCTGCCATTTTTTAATTTTTTTTTTTTATATAAATACATTAGTTATATATGATTTTGCCTGTCTCTGTCAAGGTCACATCAAAAACAAACAAATAAATATAAAACAAATCCACAAATTAAGCGGGTTTTTCATTTTGGCTATGTCATTAGGCCTCACTGAAGAAGGAAGAGGGGGAAAGCTAACATGTCGGCTGCAAGAGAACACGACCAATATTGCAAGCACGAATCGGGTTCTGAGAAAAACACTTTGTTACCTCAAAGACATTAAAGGAACTTTCCTTAACTGTGAGATTGCACTCAGGATCCTTTTGACTTTTCCAGTAACGGTGGCATCGGGACAGCGAAGCTTTTCAAAGTTCAAACTAATTAAAAACTATTTGCGCGCCTCCACGTCACAGGACAGACTGTGCAGGCTTGCCCTGCTATCAGTTGAAAAGGACATTGCATCCAAACTTGATTATAAAGATCTTTTTGCTGAGTTTGCGGCTAAGAAGGCAAGGAAAGGGACTCTGACCTGATCAGTTTCTGCGCATGCATGTTTATGCATGGTGAGTCCATCCCATTTGTTAGTTACAGTGCAGTAAATATGTTGTGTATAGTTGTAATGAAAATGAATGTACATTATGAATGAAAAGTGTCCTAACCTACTTCTTTAAAATGTCAAGATGCCAAAAATAAAGTGACTGAGCTGACTTGATGTAAAGCCACTCGATGCACAGTTGATTTTTCCCCCCTTTGAAATAAATAGCAAAAAGTGATGTATTATACTACTTGATAAAAACATATTGCAGCAGGATCACGCGTGCAGCAGAAGTAGAATAGCTGTGTCTGTGTGACTGTTATTCATACGCAATTGCACATCCATGTCAGAGAGCAGGGCCTCGCATTTCAAGTTCGCACAGGGCCTGGCTAGCTAGCTAATTCTCTCAAATGAAATTAACTTGTTGACATCATGATGGATGGCCACTGTTTAAAGTAGTGTCACTGCAGAGGATCTACTCATCAGATGATGTCTATGTATAAATGGCATTGAACTATAAGCAGCCCCTTAGTAAAATTTTCTCACACGCTATTAGCATAATCAAAGATCACTGTGTTGAGTTCTGTAGTAACAACTCATCATTTACTAGCAAAGAAAAGATCATGCTCCTCTGAAAATAAGCTCAGCCAAAATAAGTTTGGACTGAGCTCACCCAACCGCACATCTAGAAGCTTGGAACAGAACCACTGCACTTTTGTTTTTAGAAGTGTGAGTTGAGGTGGCTCATCTTCTCATCGGAATAGCTCCTGGATGCCTCCCACTGCAGGTTTTTGCTGCATGTCCAAGTGGAAGGAGTCCCTGAGGTAAACCCAGAGGAGGGATTATATATGTCATCTGGCCTGGAAACACATTGCGATCCCTCAGGAGGAGCTGGAGGATGTGGCTGGGGTGGAGGGTGTGTGGGCTACATTGCTTAGCCTGCTGCCTTCACGACCCAGACCCGGAGGAGCTAATTAGCAGATGTTAGCTTGCTAATATGCTGAAGTGAATAGGTGAATATGGTAAGAATTAAACCTGCTCAACATCAGCATGTTAACATTGTACCTGAGGGCATGGTAGCATATTGATATTACCTTTTAGTTAGTTTTGTCTTTTATTTATTTATTTATTTTTTTAATTTATTTATTTTTATTTATTTATTTATTTATTTGCAGTTTGGATGAACTGACCCTTTAACAGTGGTATTTTTTAGAAGGCTTTTAAATTACATGTGCCAATGCATTTAATCAGCCACTGAGGTGTATGCATAGATCTCAGCATGACTCCACTGTAGAGGCAAAAAAAAAAAAAAAAGAAATCACTTTTACCTGTCTCGTTTGTTGGCTGTTCGATCATTTGGATTAGACCTACAACACAGTTGCACATCCACACACCTCATTCAAATCTGTCTTTCTCCCTGTCTCTTTTTTTTTCCTTTTCCACCTCTCTCTCTGCCTCTCTCTCTCTGGTCTTGCATAAATGCCAGCTCCCCTACCTGAAAGCCTTTTGCGCTGATTTACGAGGAGTTTGTACCATTCACATTATAAATCTCTCACCCCTGTGACACTCCTCTGCTGCTATTCATCCACCATTTTTTATTTTGTCTGTTTTGTTACAGAGTACTTTGGACTAGGGCCAAGGAAAGGCACTCTGGGATTATCGAGAGGTTTAACAGGAATGAAGTGTGAATTACAACCAAGTAGCTCCAGCTCTGCTGCAGACCACAGTAAACCTGTGCCCATGTCCTTTTGTTTTCTTTCTCAGATAATTTCTCACTTTATACTGAAATGGCAAATAAAAAAAGATTACAACACCATCAGACAACCCACAAAGGGTTGCGCAGGGTCACTATTATATGTAAAAATGAATGAATTTCCCTCACACCTTTGAATTTTGTGAAAATGTGTATTAGAAATAGTTGGATTATGTCATGATTTTAAAGGCAAGACAAGTTGCATTCATGGCTAGGGCAAGACCTTTCTGTGTTGGAGTTTGCATGTTCTCTCCATGCTTGCGTGGATTTCCTCTGGGGGGGCTCTAATATCCCCCACCATAAAAACCATGCATATTAGGTTAATTTTCTAATTCTCCTCAGGAATGGTTTAAATGCAGAGATCAGATTTCACCACATTATACTGTGTGTGATTGTATGTGCAATTGTCAGTTTGTTTTGCAAAATATTTGGCAAACTTTGTGCATTTATTTATTTATTTTTAGTTTTCTTTTTACACATTTGAGTAGAATAAATGTAACATCAATAATTTCAGTCACTGGTCACATCTTTTGATGAAATGAGTGTAATGTAACAAAATGAAACATGTTAACACAAGCCCAATATCAAAGGCCTTCATTCACTATTTCAGATGAGGAATGGTTACCTGGATGCTCATATGTGGTGGCGGCATGCTGGAAAGCGACTGATGGAAATGACGGTGGATTCAAAGCTGTGGGAGGTTGTCTCCTCTCCCTCCCCATCTGGATGCCTTTATTTCCGGGGTCCCAACTACCTGTGCTGAGACTTGGCTTTAATCACTCAGTGAGGGGCTGTCTGCAAAGGTCAGGTCCATTGATTGAGTGCGAAAAGGGAGAGTTCTCATCTTTTATGCTGGGCGTGGTGATATCTCTATAATTCTCTATAGGAGACTTGGTTGTTTCGAGGGTGCTTCGCATTTCCACAGACATTGGAGATGTTCTCTTGGGCTACTGTTAAATCATGTTGAGCACCGCTTACAGAATAAATCAATTCAGCTTTACAGTGGCAGTGTGTAGTATTTAGTGGCATCTAACAGTGAGATTGCAAATTTCAAGCAACTGAATGCCCCTTGTTGCCCCATCACCTTCCAATAGGAGAACATATGGTGGCAGCTAAAAATGTAAAAACTCTCTGCTGCTGTAGAAACAAGATGATGCCAGTAAAACACATGGTCTTTTAGATTTTAAGTTCATGTTTGGATATTGCAGTCTGTAGCTTTATTCCAGACTAACATAGACACATAGCCTCTTTACACTACAGGATTCTTCCTAAAGCAAGTGCGGCTAGCTGTAATGGGGAAGCAAAGATAAGTAGGGGTTTCTGGAGAAATTAGTATGTCTAAAGACGGTAAACAGTTAAAATAAGGGTAATACACACCAGCAGTGTTTGAGTAGCATCAAAACACCTGTACCTATTGTTTTCTGTAAGCCCAAATGCCAACAGTATTATCAGTGGTTTATGTACTGTAACTTGGTATGTAAAGACATAATTTTCACAGTTTTGCCACTTGTCAGGGCTCTTGGAGAGAAGCAACTTTATCACATTTACAAACCACAGCTATCTAAAGAGGTGGGTCTTGAGGAGCGATTTGAGTGTGATGATGTCAGTACAGTCACAGAGGGATTTGGGAGTGAGTTCCAGAGTGTGGGGGTTGATGTGGTTGTGAGAACGGGTTTGAGTGAGGAGTCAGGCCGCACAGTTTTGGATGTACTGGAGTTTATTGAGAGCTCTGGAGGTGGAACCAAAGAGAATGCTGTTCAAAACAGCATCAATTCTTCTAGGTACACTTGCACACAGTTTTTGAAGGAACTTGGCTGGTGGGTTGTTCCAAACATCTTGGAGAACTAACCATAGATCTTCTGTGGATGTAGGCTTCCTCAAATCCTTCTGTCTCTTGACTCATCAGTCCAGAGCACCTGCTGCCATTTTTCTGCAACCCAGTTCATATGTTTTTGTGCATAGTTGAGTCGCTTGGCCTTATTTCCATGTTGGAGGTATGGCTTTTTGGCTGCAACTCTTCCATGAAGACCACTTGTGGCCAGTCTTCTCCGGACACTAGATGGGTGTACCTGGGTCCCACTGGTTTCTGCCAGTTCTGAACACTGCACTGGCACTGCTGGACATGTTCTGAATTCGAAGGGAAATAAGCTTGATGTGTTTTTCATCTGCTGCACTAAGTTTCCTTGGCCGACCACTGCATCTACAATCCTGAACGTTGTCTGTTTCTCTGTGCTTCTTCAAAAGAACTTGAACAGCTCATCTTGAAACCCCAGTTTGCTTTGAAATCTTTGTCTGCGTGAGAACTTGCTGATGCAGAATAACTACCTTGTGTCTTGTTGCTGTGCTCAGTCTTGCCATGGTGTATGACCTGTGACATGAAACTGTCTTCCACAACCTGAAGTTACCTTGCTAACCTCAAATCCTGCTTCATAGTACAGACCTCAGGACTGTTTTTAGTACCAATGAAGAATCTTGGGGGCAATTGTACTAGTCATTCTAAACTTCTAATTGCTTTATTCTTCCCTACACAACCATCTGCATATGCAACACAGCCTCTTTTTTTCTTTTAGGATTGACAGTTTCCCATTTGGTAGATCTGGAGAAACAGGTTGTATGTCTGAAGAATGGTGCAGTCTACAATGGCAATTACAGACAGCCTTGGGCTGAAGGTCAGTGAAGATACCACAACACAACAGGACATTTCCACTTCTTTGTTGTTGTTGTTGTTGTTGTTGTTGTTGTTGTTGTTGTTGTTGTTCTTCTTCTTCTTCTTCTTCTTCTTCTTCTTCTTCTCTGGTATTACAATTGCAACCAATGTAATGACAATGGAGTCAGGGAAGTGATTTACAATACAATGCTGTGGAGACACTTTGGATATTTTAGCCTGTCAAAGGCTTTTGTGAAAGGGTGCAGATGCATCTGTGATGCTCTGACATAAGCTTCACACGCCTTTATCAACTTGTACCTCTCTGTGTAGTACTTACCCTGTTTATGCTCCAGTCATACACATGGTCACAGAAATACATATTTGCTGGACAATATTATTCTATATTTATTATCCAGTGCCCTATATTGACTGCTCACCATGTGTTCATATTCTTGGAATATCACCACAATAAAAAATACAAAACAAAACAGCAAGCAGTGTATTCAACACTATACATGTCAGTGCTGGCACAATGATGATTGATAAGTGTTTGAACTCTCCCATAGTCACAAGCAGTCATGGGGGATGCATTACAAAAGTCACAAAAAATGAATGAATAAATAAAGTTTTAAACGTGGTGCCATATATAACATGTTGCACATAAGATTTCAATATTTTTACAATTACTATATCACATAGCGTGTTCCCTCTGGCTATGAAGCCTTTAACAGCTCTCAGCAATGTCAAGCCTTTAATGATATTCAACACAGGGAACAAGCACTCAAAACACTGTTGTTAAATAGAGCTTGGGTCACTTCAGTAATGGTTAAAACAGCACAAAAATGTCAGTGACAGTTTGCTTTCACTTTCATTCAGGTCTCTGATTCTGACCATGTACAGCATTTTGACAAAATTACTGTTTGTGTGAAATAATGATTGAACTACTTTTGCATCACCTTCACCAAAGTAACCACAGACCATGACTAGCGAGTTATATTTGGCTACATATTACGGTTATATTATGGTTTGTAATAATGCTATCATTACTATAGCCTCAACATGACCGGGTCTCTATGGCAATGATGATTAGATTTGACAGGAATTTTGCTGACATGCTTTATCAGATTAGTTTTTCCTACCTGCACATCTCACGCAACAGATATGCTCTTATTTTAATCTACGCAGCTCTGCCTGGACTGCCTCAGTGCAGGCTTGCTTTTCAGTTGTGTCTCATAGGCATCACTGTGACCTGAAACATTTATTTACACTTCAAGTGTAATAAAAAGGCCCAATAAAAAGGCACTGAATAAATATGTTTATCTACATTTTGCAACCACAGCACAGTGTGTTACTCTCTGGTCTGAGCCAGCCACACATACATACTTACTTCACACTGAGTTTGCTTAAAGCTGGAGTGACAGCCCACATTTCCCATCATGACATGTAGGACAGTTTGCTAAGATTGTTGTTCTATATTACAAAATGCAAACATTGCTTTATAAAATTAGTACGTGTACAATAGTGTATGTAATGTGTTTGTTCACAGCATGATGGTTCATGTCGGTAATTGTCATGTTTGTGCTGGTTCATAGCATACCTGTCAACATTGTTATTTGAGTGTAAGGGTAATTTTTCGGCACCCCTCTCTGGGCCATTCTACCATCCTGACCACTGTCCACATACTCCTTACATTTAGAGACCATCCAGACAAACAGACAATCCTAAAATCACCACTATCCAACTACTTGCTTTAAAATATCAGAGCAAGAAGAATTGGGGTCACAAGTTCCTACATTAACTGACTACAGTTAGGTGGTCATCCCTGTATTATAAGAATGAAAACACAAAGCACATATGAATTCAGCATTTAGTTTATTTATGTATTACTTGAAGGCTCTGTACACATCACATATACATTAGAGGCTAGTGGCAAGAGAGACAGTTAGTAGAAAAGGGTGATCACAAAAAATGGATGGGAGAGTGTCAATGCAGTCATTGGTGGGGCATGTGTCTGAGTCTCTTGGGCATACTTTTACTTGGCAGATTTGTCATGCTGGCTCATATCACTTTTCCTTCCTTGTGATACACTGAAATCTGTGTAGCATATTTTACAAAAAGCACGACATTGACTGACATTGCCCATTATTAAGTCCACATAAGCCTCCTCCCATTTAGTGGGATACTTGCACAAACCTTTAGCCTTTTGGCAGGTACTCCATCCCTCTAATGTTCATCCATCTTTTTCTCTTCTTGTTTTATTGGCAGGCGCCATTTGAGTGAATGAACTGCTTGTCACTTGATGTTACAGGTAATGTTCTACATACTGCCACCTACGTTACTGGAGGACTCCACGTTTATGCCTCCTGTCAACATTACAGCTTTTAGAAAGGTTAAAAACGAAAGAGTTCAAACAGGAAAGAGTTCAAACGGGAATTTAAATGGGAAGACAGTGAGAGAGAAGGGGAAAATATGGGAGCCTCACAGAGAAAACAGGGTTGGCAGGTCTGGTTTATAGTTTTAACCACTCGTGAGGTGGCTGTTACACTTCTTCATGCCAGCTGTACCCTAACCCTGGTCGCACCAGCTATTTTCTATGAAGTGGTCTGCTGAGGCAGCGGCATCTCAACTGCTGACAGGAAGAGATTTAACGGAATGGTTAAGAAGACCAGCAGTGCCCGCTGACCCTGTGGCCGTGGAAGTAGAAGGGAGGATCATGCTAAGCTATTGTCCCAGATTATAGAACATGTCTCATTGTCTCACTGTCTCATGTCTCACTCCATTCAGGACACTCTAACAGCACTGGGCAGTGCCTTTAGTGACAAGCTGCTTCCCCCATGGTGTATGAAGGAGCGATACCACAGGTGCTTCCTTCCTTCTGCAACTAGTAGACCACACACACCTAAACTGACAAATTCACTCGTGCATTATCAGTGTATACTGAACTAAACTAAGCAATATCAAGGTTTCCTACGTGCCATAATATGGATTCACATGCCTGCCTAGCTTACTTTTTTTTTTTTTATCATATATTGCTTTTTTTCTGATGCCTCTTACAATTACACCGTCCCTTTTGCTGCTGTAACACATTGTGAGATGAATGATGGATTATCTTATTTGGTCCTCTCCTCCTTTCCTTTTATTCATTTTGAGTCATATTCTCTCCTACCTTTCCTCCATTTTTTCTGTCCTCTCCTCTCTTTCTTATTTTTGTTTCCTTTCTTCCATTTGTTCCTTGTTTTGCTTTCTTTCCTCACCATACCTTTCCTCTCCTTTATTTCCTTTACATCTTTGACTATCATGTCCTCTTCTACTTCCTTTTTGTCTCTTCCCCTTTCCCTCTCCTTTCATTAAATATTTTTCCCTCATTTGCTCACCGCTTCATTCCCTTACCTCTTCTCTTTTTCTTTATTCTGTTTTTCCTTTCTCTCGTCCTTTCTTTCATGGTTTAACATTCTCACTTGCCCTCTTTTCCTTTTCTTGTTTGTCCATTTCTCGCCCTCTTTCTTCTCTTTTTCATGTTCCTGTTTTCCTTCCTTTTGTTCCCTTTTCCATTCTTGCGCTTTCCTTGTTTATGTTTTCTTTTCCCACCTGCCCTCCCCTACTTTCCTTATCCTCTGTTCCTTTTTTCTTTTCCCTCCTCTCCTCCTTTCCTTTGATTTCTTTTCCTTTACTTTCCCCTCTCTTCTTTTCCTGTTGGTGTTTGGTCCAGATGAATGGCAAATCAATAGTGTCTGTGCTGACATCCAGAAGCAGTCTGAGTCTGAAACACAAGTGATGGATGACGACAGTCACTTTTTCTGTGTGTGTGTGTGTGTGTGTGTGTGTGTGTGTGTGTGTGTAATCCTGGTTTTGAGCGGACACTTAGTCCTTGACCTTGACCCTCCTGTCTCTACGTCTTGTTTCCGTGGGTCCTGGGTGGAGGGGTCAGAAGTCAGGGGTCAACATGAGGTTTGTCCCCCTGGCAGTCTGGGGCTCTGGGGATGGTTCTATGGTGAATGTAACCTTTGATCCCTCCCAGAGGCAGGTCAGACGGATGGAGGAATGTGGGGATTAATGGTCCAGTGTGGAGCAAATCCAAGATGGAGACAGGGCCAATTCACCAGTCTGTCATTCTGTCTGTTCGTTTGAGTTACACCTTGATTCCTTCCAGCAAATGAAACTGAACAAAACAGAACATAGTGAAGTTCCTCAGTACACACCAGGAGAGATTTCATGATGACATGTTGGAAAGTGTTCTTTTTTCCGCCTGCCTTGTCGTTTTTGCAGTTAATCCTATGATTGCAATGCATTCGGAATGTCTCCTGCTCTTTGATTTTGAGCAGGTAATATCTTAACACAGATCATGGAATCCTGATGGTTCAGTTATCTGCAACAAGTCCATGAGGCAGGTAAAAGAAAAAAAAAGAATAAATAATTGATGGCTTTGAAATGAATTATTATACAGACAGGACATGGGTGAAATTAAACTAATGTCCACTGTTGCAGTTTCTTTTTAGTATTTTTATTTTTACCGGGGTAATTTTATTAGTTTGCACAGTCAGTGATAAAATCAGATGTCTCACTATTTACATCTCCAAATTCTGCTTGGAGATTTGCCCAAAGTAATTAAAAAAAAAAAAAAAAAAAAAAAAAAAATCCTCATCTGCTATATTTCAAATAACATCACTGTATAAATTTGGGAACAGCTCAGCAGTGTGCGGAAAGGCAAAGAAGGTCAATATGTGGGCTGTGCATAGATTAGTCCATCCACATAATTAGACAGCAGATACAACACACATATCTGCTGCTGTGTGATGGTTATTTAACTAAATCAAAATAGACTAAATCAAAATAGACATTCTACAGACAATTGTGAATGAAATTAGTGGAGAGAATCAACCAGGTACAGTGTTTGGCACTTAAAGTTTTGTACAATCTGCTACAAAATTTTCATTTTGTAATGTGTTTAGTCTGTACTTTTGGACAAAAAAGTCTTAATTCAAGGTCCAATTACAAGCATTTTTTAAAGCTTAAACTTTCAGCCGCATCTCACTGTTGTCCACTGTGGATTGGATTTGCTCAGTACAGAACTATGGTCATTTGATAGGAGGTTTAACTAATGAAGAGGAGACCAAGATCCCTGTCCCTCCTCTCACTCTCCCCCAGAAAACGCTGGTGTGTAAATGACATCATCATGATGTCACATGTGATAGCTGTGGGGAAAACTATATAAGTGAAACAGCAAGGACCCTGGACAGGAGACTGAATAAAGACCAGAAATATCATGTGTCTATGAACACCCGACCAAAACCACTCAACATCCACTGGGAAGAAGTCAATGTTGAGTTTCTTTTTTTTAATCTTTTCCTGTCTGCTGCATGCCCTCCAGACTCTTGCTTTTTTGTGCTCAGGTGACTAACCATCACCTCTCTGAGTCCAGGCCCTGTCTGTCTGCACCTTGTGAAAGAGCTGGATTTGGACACTCATCTGACCCACCCTAGCCCTCCTCAGTCACCTCTCCCGTGTTCCGTGACTCTTCTGGATACAAATGTTACACATTCCCTGAACGTTTATTATAACCATTGACTTTTTACTTGTCTCCAGTCTCATCTGTCTGAGTTGTAGCATTTTGGGTCCTTTAACACAAAAATCCTAACAGTCAAAGGTAATCAACCAGGAGGCAGAGCATAAAAAAAAAAGATTGAGGAGGACATTCCCAGCTGACACTAGAGACCATCTCTGAACATCCTTCATTGTCAATAATGAACACTTGACATAGGCTCCTGAATTTTGTCCTTTAGTTTAGAGGACTTGTCCTTTTGCTGTTATGTCCCAGACGCCATAACTGATCATTAAAAATGCATTAATATTTTAGTATATAAGGCACCATTTACTCTGTTTAGATGGACTCATTCAAATAATAAATTTGTAATAGTTCATTATTGAGGAAAAACTCATATAAGTCATAAATAAGTCATATTTTGTATCTAATCAAGCCATAGACCATAGAAGTCTAGACATGCTGTGTAGGCTGAATCAGAGTATAAGAAATAGATATATTTTTTTATTCCATACAACCGTTCATGACCTGATGACGTTGATGCTCTGAACTGTTAGCTTTATGTAAATGTATTTCAGAATACCTGAAAATGTACAGCACATGCACACTGTATTAAATTTAACCCCACTGTTTTCTGTGATGGAAGAGGCCTTTCAAAGTGTCATGTTTAAACAGATAAAGACAAATTTACACACAGTAGCTATGTCAGTAGAGCCATGTGCTCAGCTCTTTCCCAGTGACAGTTCTCAGATGTGTTAATGTCACAAAGTCTACTGTGGGCTTCAGAAATAATTCATTTCATTATCAGAACAATGTGTTTCAGATGTCTCAAAAATTAATCCAAGGCCCAGAAATAAAATAAATAAAAGTGATTCTTTTGAAGCTTTCACTGTAGGTTTGATCACTGTCATTCACTGATCTGATATCAACATTATGTATCACATTAAAAGCTAAAATGTGTTTTTTGAAAGGCCAAATGGTGTTTGGTACTCACCCCATATATAGTGTGGTCTTAATAAACGCAATATTCCTTGCTGTCCTCCTCTGTGTCTCCCTCACAATCCTCTATTTCAGCTTCCATGGCTTCTGGCTTCCATGGCAGATGATGAAGATCTACCTCCCAGTCCCTGGTTGAGCCTCTGATTAGCTGTTTCCACCCACAGGTCAACAGTTGGCTTTGGGTCAAATGTCTCTGTGGTCATTTCTGACAGGTGAATGTGCATCAGGGCTGAGAGACAAGCATATGACAGACGAGATCTGTTCCTGGTTTTTATTATGTTGAGATGTGAGAATCCCCTCATGCTGCACTGCTCAAAGGCAGTGGAAGAGACCATTTAACCACCTTGTTGATGTTGGAGTAACAATCTGGATTGCTTGCATTTATTTGGACCAAATCATTCACAGGGGATGCTGCCAATCATTTTCCTGCTGCTTTAAGCACTTCACAGTGGAGTCTTCAAAAAGTTTCAAGGTGGTTTTTATGATGTCCTCCAATTCATCAAAGAGGAGCAACCAAAATTCAGCAAACTGCAATTTTGCTCTTAACTCCTCACTGATAGTTTATTCCGTGTTAAAAAGTGCATTTTTAAACAACTGATGTTACACATTTCAATTTTGGTTGACTCTGGTTATATGACACCTTTTGTCTGTAGTTTGGTGTTCAGCAGTGCTAACAGAACAGTTGTGCAGTGTCCTACAAATGGTGCCTTTGGACCTTTAACAGGCATGGGATGATGAAAATGTCATGTCACTGTAATCCTGACCAAAATAATGACAATTCATGATATTATCCTGATAATCCTAAAGATATGCTAAAAATGACATTAAAACATATTGGAATCAATCCAGCGTACAAATATTTTTATTACATCACAGAGAGGAGACACCTTTTTAGTTTTGTAAATTCTTCTTGATGTGAATTGTTAATTAAATTAATGTTACAGTTAGAGGAAAAACTATAGTAAACTGCAGACAATTTGCTGGAGACTACAGCTTTGCCTTTATCTTTCGTGAGCTTGCCAGACATAAGAAAGGAAGAGAGGGACTGCACCATATAGTGCTACCATTTTACTGTTACATCCAACCAGAGGTAAAAGATGAAGCAAATTAGCTGTTTAGCTACATGGATAACATTACATGGCTAACTTTACTGGTGACTAATGTTCACACAGTATCATAACGTACCAAGTTTCAGATAAAAGTCAACATTACTCTAACTTAATCAACATATTAACGGTATGTTAACATCGAGTTCTTCGCACAGAAAATTTTGCATTACATTCACTTTGATTAGTGGGTTCTCTTGCTCTTCCTCTGATTTGTATAAAAAGGTCAAACTCAGTAAAAAAAAAAACACTGGCTTGACTTTTTTTTTCACCTTTTTAAGTATTTTATCCCTTTTGATCCCTTGATCATCATGGAGCATGTGAGATCTCACCTGAATTAGACAGATGAATTAGCAACGCTGACTTGACATCAGACGCAATACCTGGACTGTAGCATGATACTGTTTGTGGAGACATTGCTAACTGCACTGACTCAAAATACGAACGCTGCATTGGACTGTTTCCAGATGATGCAGGTGGACCGGACAAAAGAGAATGGTAAGAGGAAGGGAAGAGCCTTAACTATAGGACATATAGTGTATTTCAGAAATTACAAAGTGACTATTTATATAGCACTTTTTAAAATACACAGTGCACACACATGAAAAGATTAAAAAAAGAGTATAAATATGATATTATACACAGCACAATGACACAGACCAGACAACAACAACAACAGCAACAACAACAGCAAATAGTCCAGAGTGGAGGTCTGTTAAAAGAAATTCCGATTTTGACATGAGAAGATGATTCAGGAGGGTTGAGCTAAAACAGTAAGGCAGGATCGCCTTTTGTTTTGCAGTTGGAGCGGGGGCTGGATAAAAGGCTGAAATTGGTAAATAAATGGATTAAGGAACAAAGAGATCAAAAATGTAACTACAGGCAAGGTCACAAAAAGCCTTATATAACAGCATCTTGTAGTTTCTTTTGAATTTTACAGGGGGCCAATGGAGTGACGCAAGAACAGAGGTAATGTGAGACCATTTGCTAGTTCTAGCTAATAGCCTGGCAGCTGCATTCTGAGCAAACTGTAGATGGTTTAGAGCAGCTTGACTGAGTCATGTAGAGGGAATTGCAATGATCAAGGTGGAAAAAAATGAAAGTGTGGATTCACAGTTTGAGAGTTGTAGAAGACAACATACATCTGATTTTTGTGAAGAAAACAGGACTGGACAAGGACAAGCTAAGTCACACGTTAGCCCAAAGTCATACACCAATCAAAGACAATACCAAAATATTTGAAGTGGACCAATAAAATGATCCACTGCAGAAGAAAAATTATCAGGACCAATTCAAAGAATTTCTGTTTTGTCAAAGTTTAGGTGGAACAAACTAAGAGAAATCTTGACACAGTTGATTCATGTTATTGAGTTTAGTAGAGAAAGTGTATCATCAGCATATTATTTGTTATTCAAATAATGGTGTAGTCACAAATAATAGCTGGGGACTTGGACAGCACCAAAGCTAATTGTCAATACAAACTGGGGGAAAATGCATTTAATTGTTATTTTCTAGTCTACCAACCACTCAAAACACTTTACAATACATTCCACAATATCATATATTCAATGGCAATAGTTAATATTAGAGCCATATGATTGTTCTCCATGTTAGATACTGTTACTAAGGAGAAAGACAAAACTTTAGGTCCCCTGTCTATCTTAAAAGAACTGGCAGAATACAATACAGCAATCAGAAAAGCCAGACGATATTATTTCTCAGAACTTAATAAAAATTATAGCAATCCAACAATTATTTTTCAAATGTTTATAGTCTCATGAATCCTGCCCCTAACTTCTACTCAGATCACCTGAGCACTACAAAATGCAATTCATTTTCTGCCTGTTTTAGAGATATGATCGCAGCCATCAGAACAAACATTACTCAAACAAGGATGGATAATATACCACACAGTATTACTCCAAAATCCATGTACCATGCATTGCTTTACATCTTGGGCTTGGAAATTATGAAGAAAGTTGACTGCGAGTTAAAATCCTCTACCTGTGCCTTTCATCCCATTCCTACTACTTTTTTAAAATTGGTTTTTAACTGTGTTGCAGGGGAAATTTTAACAATAATCACTTTCACTGTTCACAGGCACCTTTCCTACAGCTTGTAGAACTGCTCTAATTAAACCCCTGCTGAAAAAACAATTTACATTGGTCTGTCATCTCTAACTACAGTGTGTTTGTCCAGTCTGGTTTTAGGGCCCAGCACAGTACGGAAAAACAACTCTAGTCAAAGTGAGTGACCTCAGAATGAACAGTGGTGATAAAAAGCTGTCTGTGCTAGTCCTGTTAGATCTCAGTGCTGCATTTGATACTGTAGAGCAGCGGTCCCCAACCTATTTTGCGCCACGGAATGGTTTCATGTAAAGCAATATTTTGACGGACCGGCATAAAAACAAATAAAAAGAAATTATTAAAAATACAACTCACCATTACGCTGAATGTAGTTGTTGTAATTAGTGGGAGCCCTGAGTTTCTTTCTCTTTAACGAGAAGGCTTCATTGCCTCATTTGTGAGCCGTGTGAGCTGTTCTGTGTTCAGGGGAGTTCTTGACACTCCAAAGACGTTTGTTTTTTAACTCATTTTTGCTAGCTTGTGGGCTTACTTTTTTACTACCATATCACGTGACTGACAAGAGCGGTTTGACATGTGTAAAGAGGCACAGATGGATGCACCTGATTTTCAAAATAAAGTTTCTTTCAGACTCTGATGATCAATAAAATAAAATTTTTGCTCAGTCTCTTTGTGCGGCCCTGCATCAAATGGCCCACGGACCGGTACCGGTCCGCGGCCCGGTGGTTGGGGACCGCTGCTGTAGATCATAATATTTGACTGCACAGACTTGAATACTGGGTTGTTCTTTCTGACACTTCTTAAATGGTTCAGGTCTTATCTAACTGGTAGACAGTTCTATGTGGCCATGGATGACCACTCCTCCAATAAAACAGACCTGACGTGTGGTATTCCGCAGGGCTCTTAATCCAGTTCTTTTCAGTGTCTATATGTTACCACTTGGCAATATTATTAAAAATTGTAACATCAGTTTCCATAATTATGCAGACGATACCCAGCTATAAATGTTTGTAAGCTCAAGTGACTACAGTTCTATCAACAAATTAATTGCATGTATCACAGACATCAGCTTGTGGATGACTCAGAACTTACAGCTAAATCAAGACAAAACTGAGATCCTTGTTATTGGCACAAAAACTGAGACAGAAACCATCTGAACACCCAAATCCACTTCCACTAAATGCCAAGGAACAGGTCATTACTTTGGTGTTATCATTGACTCAGGCCTAAATTTTGAACATCGCTTTAGAAATGTGTGTAAAGTGTCCTTCTATCATTTAAGAAATATTGCCAGACTCAGAATTTAACACAGACAGGTTAAGACATGCTTTTATCTCCAGCAGGCTGGACTACTGTAACGTTCTTTGGTCTGGACATCTATTGGTCACTTTCAGCTGGTACAAAATGCAGCAGCACGTGTTCTGATGAAAACCAAAGAGCCCACATTATTCCAATCTTAAAATCTTTACATTGGTTACCTGTCTGCCACAGAATTCATTTTAAAATTATTTTATTGTTTTTTAAATCACTGAATGGCTTTGTCCTGTCTTGTCTGTCCAACATGGTTAAGACATATGTGCCTGCTAGGTTGCTTAGATCCTCTGTTCCTGAGGCCAGAACTAAAAAGCATGGAGATGCAGTCTTTGTTAATTATACCCCAAAACTCAGGAGCAGCCTCAGGAATAGGGGTTCTTGGGGGTTCTAAATCTATTGACACCTTTAAATGACATCTTAAGACACATCTTTTTAACATTGCTTTCTTCTGAAGTGTTTTTTTTTTTTCTTTTACCTGTTTTATTTTGTCTTATCCAGCTGTTTTAATTCTACTTTATTTTATTTTAGTTTTCCCAGTTTTTATTGTTTTATCATGTATTATTATTGTTTTCTTTTATGTTGAGCACTTTGTGTTGCATTTTGTGCATGAATTGTGCTATATGGATAAAGTTTATTGTTGTTCATTATTATAAGTAATAATAATAATGAGAATAATTCAGCTATTATTTTTGTGATGAATTAATTTAATTTCTAAAATAACAGAACGTAGTGACAAAAACCAATCACAAGTTTCAGAAGTCCAAGGTTCAATTTAGTATTTCTGAACTGTTTTGTGTGACCCACTGTCCAAAACTTAAAGGAAACAATTCTAAAACAATGTTTTGCATGTTTGCTTGATAAACTTAAACAAATGATTGATGAGCAAAATTGTTGTGATTCAGTTTCTGTCTACTGTGCACATGAATAATAATTGAATAATTTCAGCTCTGATTAATAAAACATGTTTTTCAATAGTATAGTTGAATGTATCTTCACTAATTTGGTATACTCAAGATACTCGATAATTTAGGGCTGCCCCTGAAAAGCAGCTAAATTGAGTCCCCAGGTTTTTGTTTTTTTTTTTTTTGGTTTTTTTTCATGTTGCTTAGCCATGTCATTATACACATAGTAGCAAAGAAGAATGATCACCAGGCTGTAAACTTTCACAGAGCCTTGTCTGTGACTCACCTACATACATAACTGTAATTGATAATGAATAATGATGAAAATGGATGACAGTGCAACTGCGTTTTGTGCTCTGAGCTCTCAGCTTTGGAGAAACGGCATGAAGTTGAAACTCTCAGACATGCACTAATGTCTCTAGAATGTATCAGTGATCAAGAAAAATATTTTGTTTCTTAATATACCTAAACTGGATGGTAACGGAGGCACAGTGTTTAATTCACATCCTTAAAACAGTAACTGACATTTTCTAAGCAACAGACTCTTAAACATTTGTGTTAACGATAATGTTAAGTACCAACAGTTGGTTGAGTGGCTAAGGTTAGTTCCTTTGCATTAGTCAGCTAACATTTACAGTGTTAGCATTTGCTTTAGCCTACTATGGCTTAGCTAACATACTGAATGGCAATTTTCCAGGCAATCTAACTTTGCCTCTGCAAACATAAGAGATTAACAACCTGACAGCCTTGAAATGTCTTTGATTCAGAGATTGTGGGTTGACTGAGGTGTGCTCACTTTCAGTCTGTGCAGTCCTTATGGGCAGTGTGCACTCCTCCATGTGCTTTTGTTTCCACCTCAGTCAAAATGGTTGCCATGGTGTAAGCGCATTCTTGGAAAAACACAAGTATTGCTTTGCAACGTATCTCAGACTAGGTGGCAGACTGAATGTTGGGTTTTTACTTGTAACAGTCAAATGGCTCAACCGCCAACAAACAAACAAATGATTCTGAAATAGATACTCATCACTGAAGACTCATAAAAATTACTGTTACTGTTATTGAAACCACTTGGGTCATTTGTACTCCTGGCTGTGTAACGGCAATTGTGAGAGCTGTTAGTCGCCTGGGACCAGGTGTGAATGAGGTGTCAAGTCATTGGATATGCCAACTGTGAATAGTTGTTAAATCTGCTGGGAAGAGATGAAAGGACTGCATTGTAGGGGGCATAAGTGGTCTCTGTGTTTTCATCTGTCCTCCCTATCCAAAATATGTATGTTGCTGTCCTCCCTTATCTTTCAGGTGGAGGTGAACTGCAGATGAGCTATGAGTTTGTTCAGTGGTAGTTTCCTTGACATACAACTCTTTTGCTTTTTTGTGTTTGGGTGTGTGGCCTTTTGGATGAAACAGTCTTCGTGTGTTGCTGGGTTTGAAAAACACATCCTACAAGATCCAGGAAGACCACCAATCCTGCAGGTGGTGAAGAAAGAAGAAAAAAAGCGCAACATCGTCATTCAATACATGCTGGAATATCTGAGAACCTCAGGAGGATTTTCAACATTTTTTATTTTCTTTCTTTGTCTTGTTTCTTCTTCTCTGCTTTGCTTTTATTGATTGCGTTTTAATTATCCTGTATGGTCTTATTGTTTTTTATCTGACCCTTCTCCTGTAAAGCGTCTTTGAGCATTGTTAAACGCGCGCCCTACAAATAAATGTATTATTATTATTATTATTATTATTGAAGGCAAAGGGTGGTTACACCAAATATTGATTTGATTTCTCTTCTGTTCATTCGCTGCATTTTGTTAATTAATGAGTGTGTGTTGTATGTGTGCGTGTGTGTGTTTATTGACTGCTGGTAAGCAGAGAAACAGAGATGCTGTGTACTGAGGTCAGCAGAGTACTGGGAACCCAACAAACAGACAGCGTACTCCAGTAGGGCTCCATGATGTGGTAAAAAATATGTTGCAATTATTTTGATAGATGCGATATGATTCTTGACTAGTTTGAGTGATCATTTTAGCATAACAAATTTCTTAAACACTAAAAAAAAAAAAAATATTAAAGTCATGAGGATGTAACATTTGTTTGTTGGGGTCTGTACCAAACATGTTTTCATACACCTGGAGAACAAGATTTGTAAGCCAGAGCATCTCTGCAGAACTCCAGTGCTTCATTATTATCAAAGAATTGCAGCTTCTGCAATTTGGCTATTGCACTCTGCCATTATTATGATTCCAATAGCATTTTGATCAACTGTTCAGCCCTATCCTCTAGCACATGGGAGAGGTAAGCTTGATGTTTAATACTCTTTTTTTTTTCCCCCTTTCCTTTTCATCTATTTATTAGGACTACACACATTAATCACCATTTCTATAAATGTGCCAGTGTTAGCCAGCTGGCAAATTATCAACTGCAGTCTTTTTGTGAGATGCTTTGAAACCTATAAAGTCATAAAATGTACATAACAAAGAGATAACATGATGCCATAAGGACAGCAACAACGCCAAGAAAGAAAACTCAAGATAGACGACAAGTCATGCAGAAAAAAAACAGCAAAACATCACAATAATACAGCAAAAAACAAACATCATTTCATCACATACAGCCATGCATGCAAAAACACACGGTAAGCATACAGACACATTTGGTACATGCGGACAAGCAACAAAATATAACAATCATTATGCTGAGCTTGTTAAAATATTAAAAGTCATATTAACAAGTTAGTAAAATGGTAATATACACACATGAGCCTTGTGACACAGAGTTGTCAGCCACAAATATAGGTAAATAGGCCGGATTGCTAATAAAATACTCGTAGATATTCCATCCATACAGTACTCAACAGCAGAGGGCATGGGACAGGTTAGCAGCAGGTTAGCAAGTAACAACAACAATAATAATTAGATGAGCAAGTTATAACGTATATTAAGAATGTTCTCATGTCTGACTTTAAAAGCCAGGTCCTAAGAACTTCTTAAGGCGTCGGAGGCGTGAAGGCGTCAGAGGTGCCTCTTATTTCAGTTGGTAGGGTGTTCCACAATTGAGAAGCTCTGACAAAAAAGCATGACTGCCTGAATGAGCTGGACCTGAAAAAGTATTATACAGTCTCCTCTGAGAGCAGATGTTGTAGATGTTGGTGGAGGAGCCTTGCCATTTAGGATCTTAAACATCAGGTAGGTATTGGTGCATTTCATTAGATTTTGCTAACTAAGGATGTCATATTTGTTAAGAATATTGCAGTGATGGTAAGTTTTGGGTTTTCTGTCTAAAACTTTGAGAGGCTGCTTATACTGATAGAATGGGCTTCAGTGCTGCAGCTTTTGCTTGAGACCAATTTGTCATATGGTATATTAAATAAGGGGTGATCATTGCTTTCAAATGTAGTTCACCTGTTATTTCTTATATACATACAAATAGCCAGGTTGTATTGAGTTATTTTCATTACTTTCTTCACTTGTTTTTTGAAGAATAAGGTGAACTCAAGCATAATGCTGAGATATTTAACATGAGAGACTATTTGGATGATCTCTCCAGACCCATAGACTTTGGGATCACAGTCAGATGTAGACTGTGTCTTCGTAAAAAAAATAAATAAATAAAATAAATGCTCAGGAAGGTTGAAGTTCCGCTACCTACTCTCACACACTTAACTCTGCCTACAAGATAGGACATCATCCAGTTCAACACATTAGAGGAGGAATTAAAATTTCCTATTTTACTGATGAGTATTTGGTGGTTGACAGTATCACTTCGTCAAGTCTGAAAATATGGCATCAACTACACTTCCTTTGTCCATTTTTAGTTTGATGTTCTTCAAGAAGAAGCAGTTTGCTGTCTCAGTGGAATAGCGGGCTTGAAAACTAAATTGCACTGGATGCTGTGTGTAAGGACTGCTATTGAGATGAGTAGTTCAGCAACACATTTTGGAGACCATGGATAAAATGCTAATGGACCTGTAATTGCTCACATCAGTCTGGTCTCCTGATTTATTAACTGGCACAACTTTGGCCGACTTCCAGTGCTTTGGAAACTTCCCTTCTTTAAATGAGGCATTACCAATCTGTGCTATTGGTTCAGTGAGTGAGTATGTATGCATGCATGTATGGAGAAAAAGGGAGTCTAGTCCAAACATGTCTTTTGATTAAGAGATTTTAAGAGAATTCAGAATTTTCCTGATTTTAGGTTCAGAGCCCTCCATCGGTGATCGATCTAAAGGTTTTGTATTTTGACTTGTGTATAGAAACAATCACGTGTCAGCATCCACATTTGATTGATGCTCTTGATTGCATTTTCAAATTCACAAACATCACCCTTAGGCAGGGGTGGATGACCTTTTTCCTATCAAGATGAATTTTTATAAAATCCTTTGGGGCCATACTAAATTATCAAACACGTATATCACACTTACCTCAATACAATGTCTGGAACTGCTGTGAAGTTGAAGTTAAAAATATGTCTGTAAAATTTTAATACTTACTCAGGTTGTGATTGTGAGACTGTTTTACATGTGTTGAAATTGCTTGGTATTTGTTTGTGGTTTGGATCAGACATTTGTGAAGACCCAAAATTATGCACAGATCGCTGTGCACACTTGTCTTATTTTTAATTTGTAGATCATAATAATACAATACACATTGTCATACAAATTTCTTGCCAGACATTTAAGCTATCAACACAGTTCAAACTTTAGAGCAAACTTGAACTTTGGATGTGTTGAGCAGTGTTGATTTACATGACTTGAGCTTATTTTATGGATATTTCACCACCATGTGGACTCCGATCACATACAGGTAACAACCCAATGCTCTACTGAAGTTCGATGTTGCTTTAAGATGTTGAGCAGATTCTGAAATGAGGTGCAACCATTCAGAGTTTTGATATGCTTAAGAGTTGAACAGATTAAGCTTAGAGTCAATTTTGGTCCCAATCAGTCCATTCGTTTTCACTCTGCTCTGGTAGAGTGGGTGATGTCATAATCTAGTTTGTCCTTGTAGACAAATGTAATTATGAAAGCTCAAATGCAACCTTTCTGATTTATTACAGATGCAGTGATCCAGAAATTTCCTGGCACCACTAAGGGCCAATTGGGGTTTGCAATACACCAAAAACCAACCAAGCTGCAGCTGTTAAAAAAGACTGTAGAAACTTAGCTCCGCCATTATCATTGGTGGATTTTTTATTTTTTTTTCTGTTTCTTTTGCTTGTTCTGTTTTGTTCAAATGTTATTTGTTCAGTGTAGTTAAATATCTAATAGTTTAGCTCAATGAGATGTAGCATTTTCTTCTCTTTAAATAAAGACTGTTTAAATAAAAATGCATTTCATTGTTTAGCTAACTTTACCATTTCAGGCTTAAGATGTGCCATATGCATTTGTATGATACATTGCACTGCGCCATTGTACAAACATATTAGACAACCTGTATTAAGAGATCATATGTGTTTCATAGATAAGTGAATACGTGTTAAGTTTACATGCACTTCATTGTTCATATATTTGTTTGATTTCTATCCTACATCAGTGAAAATATAATTTCTTTTTGCAATTCATATACATATACATGATATTAATGCAAGAACAGAATATGTTCTTGCATTTTAATATATTCAACAGCATGTTCTGTTCCCCCTCTTCTCTTGAAAACCACAGTTTACTGTATATGTTATGTGGGAGCAGGATCCAAATAAGGGAAAGTACTTAATCACCAACTACTATCAGGTGCACTAAATGCATGGACAAATGCATTTTTAATTTTATTAGCAGTTTATGTGAAAGTATGCACTGTGCTTTGATATCTTCTCAAGTGTGTATGTGGACTGCACTGATGCAGTAGAAGACAGCCTGAGAGTGTATGTAAACACTAGATGATTTGTGAACAAGGGGGATGGCCACTAGCAACTGACTCATGACCGACCCTTTACATAGTTCAGAGATTATTATAAATTCATACCATGGACACTGCCATGAATTTATCAATACAGAGGACAGTGAGGGTACAGATACACTGGATTCACTGACAGATGAAGAGAAGACTACAGATCTTATACACTTTGCATAGAGTGGACTACTTGCCCGAATCTGAATTTGCACGAATCGTCCTCAACTTAATACAAATGAGTCAGTTCAGCACAACACACTGGGATCGTGAGAATCTGATCAAAGTGTCAAAGTCAGCAGTGCTGAATATGAATCAAGATTCTGTTACAGCATTGCCTATTTGTCACCTAAAATGTTTTCATAAACATATTTTTGTGAAGCATTTAGCTATAATATAAGAAACTTTGTGACCTGGCTGCCATGTTGGAAAACAGACGGGCCAAAACCAAACACCGCCCAATACTACGTCACCCTCCGACCAAAGCTTTCAGTGGCCCAGTGCATTCAGATGTGTCCTCACCACATTCTATGTGTACCATTAGGCTACTGGTATTTCAGAGCGACAGTGTGGCCCATATATTCTGAATTATACAAACCCCTGCACTGTCTCTGCTATTAGAGGATGGATATGGGGAATGACAGGTTAACATGGGGGATGCATTTTGGTCATTCTGCTAACAAGGGGCATGGCATCCCCCTCCACCCCCCCTAAAAATCACCTACTGTGTGTAAATGTCCCTGGCCATGCTCTCTGTGCTGCAGCAGGCAGGAAGGCACGAGAGGTGGGGGCATTTATCAGCTCTCTAAGTGGCTGTAGGAAAAGCAATGCTCGCTGGGAGTTGAGCTGACAGCAGTTTTCCTCGGATCGATCTGCAGCGTTGCTCCAGTTTATGACAAAAGAGTTCACGACACGGCAGTCACAAAGTCAATACTGTGATAAATACTCCCCTCCACTCGCTCCTGTCCGCCACTTTACCAGGCATTTGGCCTGACAGTTATTACTCCTGCAGTAAATTCACTGACCAGAGGGAAAGAAAAGGCACTCCGCCACAGGTCTCTGGGCTGGATTTATGGACCCGAGTGGACCAAGTTTACTTAATTTAAAGAAAAGATACAAACTTGGAGAGTTACGACAAGTCACTGCTGTAGTTTTACCCCTGGGAAGGTATAAAAGCTGTTAAATGCACATATTCTCGCCACATACTGCACTATGCATTCATGTATATATGCATGTTTGCAAATGAGCGAAACATGCGGCAGTGTTTCCAGTTTTGTCCAAGAATGTAGATGACTATTAACACACCAAAATTAGATTTATTATATATCCCTACTTCTTCTTCTCTGGGGATCTAATTTGAATAACGATTAGCAAATTAAAAGCAGGGATTAAAGCATGCACTGTCACACACACTTGTTTGTTATTGCCTTGACCAACTAACACCCAGAAACTTTCCATCACATGCTTGTCGCATTAACGTGACAAGGTCCCCATAGTTCAATTTTCCAAATATGAGAAAATATTAGGAAATGTTTAGCAATTTGCCATAGATCCTTGCCTTAGCACTAATCCAACATGTTAAATCCCTTTAACAGTTAGAAGTCGCTTTATCCTCGCATATGGCTGGGATCACAGTAATCAACACAGCCGATTATGCGGATGAAAATTACACTGGTACATATTAATATTTTCAATTATTCTGGTCCAAATAATACAAGTCTGGGGTGAGATTAATATTTTTTTCAATAATGACTTACAAACAGGACATCTATTGCATGTTGAGTGGAAAGTCATCGTGTTGCAGCATGACTCGTAATCCTGTTAGAGATTGAGAAACACATCGCATCCAGATTAATCTCATTAAGATTGAAGTTGCTGTGGGATCATCAGTAAAACGTTAGCATGGACACCCCGGCACTTTGCATACTATCATGCAAAGTATCTCTCAAAGGCTGTGACCCACATTGGCACCAACATGCAGTGTCACTTAAACTCGAAATAATCTATAAATAAGTCTCAATAATGACCAAACCAACCACTATGGACGCAGAAAACCAGAATCTCTCCTGCATTCTGCTTGCTTCCGTCTTTTCCTGTTTTGCAGCCAGGTGGAAAGAAACTAAGTACATTTAATTCACTACTTCTATAGTACTGGGATTTGACTTATACTTCCAAAATGTGAGGCTATATATTTTTGCTACGGTTTACTACATAGAGTTATACTGGTGTTTTCCCCCCTCTATATTTATTTCAGAGGTGTCACTACATTTGCAGATAAAGTTTTACATCCAAAACATACACTAAAACACTATTATATAGGTATCATTATAAATGCTGACTGATGCAAACTTGTATCATTAAAAACTGTTGAGGATGACTGTTTCATCATTAGTTGATGCTAAAACATTTCGTAATGCGTGTATAGGGAACCTTTACATTCAGTATATGTATTATGATTTAAAGGCCACAGTGTTTGTGAGTAAACACCAAGGCTGCATTAGCAACAGGGCAAAGCAGTAAACTACCCCAGAACTGTGTGTCAAATGGTTTGTACTTATTTCTTTGATTTTTTTAATTGATTGATTGATTGATTGATTTTTTTTTTTTTTTTTTTTTTGATAGTATGTGTATGATACAGTATGACAAGGGACTTAAAGGTCTTCATTTCCAGATTTTGAGACCTTAACATACTCAACTGACTATGATATAAAATTGTGAAAACAGTGAAAATCAGCACATTCAAAAATTCAAGAAGCTGATACCAGTAAATGTTTGCCATTTTTGATTGAAAAGTGACGGGCCCAGCAGCTCATTTTCAGGTCCCCGAGCAGCTTAATTTACCTGCACAGTCCATGTGTCTCATCACACCACTGTATGTCCCCCTTGTTTAAAGATTAAAGGTACACTAGCACTATGGAGGTAGACCACCCACATTGAATTAGAATAATTAATTATACTACCTTAAGTCAGATGTTGGTGTGTTTTTCACATTGAGAACAAAACGGGGAAAGATTTAGCTTAGTTCTGTTATAAGTGACAAATTACAACTTTCCACAACTTCAGCTATCCTGTTTACATTTCAAATTCACCATATTTCACAGTTTCAGGAGCATTTAGCTTTAGATCTACTGTGTTTCTTGACTGCATCTCAAAAGCCTGGGTTCTGAGCCAGACATTGTCCTTCCAGGGCCTTTCTGTGTCATGTTCTATCAGGCTACAGGGACTTCCCCTGTACCTCCTACCCCATGTACACATGGACGCATGTTTTGGGGACACATGACCAGGACACTACCCTCAGAACGGGCAGTTCAACCAAACCCAAGGTCCTGGACTGTGGCTGCCCACTATAGCTACATTTTCAGATTTCCTTATGAAGATTAATCCAGTATAATTTTGTTCACACCACTGTAAACAAAACCCAAGTGACTCTGTAACAGGAATATCAATATGACTACAGATTTTCAACAAGTAAACAGATTACTGCACTAAATCCACACACAGAGAGACAGGACTAGTGAATGCTTAAGGTGTTTTATCCTTGGGGAGTTAAGGATAGGTGGGGGGTTATTTGAACACGGAGCAATGTAACTACCTGGAAAACAACAAGCAACCTTAAACACGGCAGCACATCACAGGGCATTGATCATCAACTGACGGCCCACGGGCCATATCCAGCCTGCCAAAAGCTTCCCATCTGGCCTGCAGAAAATTAACAATTCTGAAAATGTGTACATCTAAAGTTACTCATGAGTGGAAGAGGTCCAGTCTATCCTGAGAGTAATCGTCGATTAGCTCACCAACCCCTAGGAATGACGCCTTAAAGCCCATAATTCATAGTTTCTCTGTTCTGCAACTCAATCCTCTCTACTCCATGGATCCACCATCAAACCTCTCAGTCAACTCTGCTATTGACTCTTAAACTGAGTATTTTTGTTTGCTTTTTTTTTTAGTTGAACTGTGAGTTTTGTATAGAGCATTGGCTGCCTCTGTGGCTGAATTCTGGGAGCATTTAGCAATTTATTCTAGTTATGTATTTAATCATACTGATGGATTTTCCATATTTTTCAGTTTGTTCAGTGTTTAGTTTAATGTCTGGCCCCAACAGTACCAGCTTTGAAAAATTCTGGCCAATGGACAAATCTAGTTGAGGACCCCTGCCGTAGGGCTATCACGCATGAGTGTGTGTTTGATAGCTCTAAGTGCCAGCAAAGATAGCTGGCTTGTGAAACAATAAGGAAATGATTTCAGTGAAACAGTGGAGGCTGGAGGATGCTATTGATGTTGAAAATAACTGACCAGGAAGATTAGATTAGATTTAGATTTATCTGTCCTTCTGGAAGCAAAAGTGTTTCCACCTTCCGTACAACCTCTGTCTTGACTGTCTTGTAGTGGGATTCTGTGTCACAAAAATATTTTTTTTGTTTAAAGGGGTTCTTGTACCAAAACTTTAATAGAGCTGGACAACAAGAAAGGTTTAAAAAATGGTCAAAATCAAAGATCTGGAGGCTGAGATATCCTGACTTTCAGTCCATTGCTTTGATGACATCAGTATGACATCTGAAACCTGTTTTCATAGGTTGAAAAGTTCCCCTTGTGATGACCAAACTAATCTTCATGTGTAAACTTGGTGCAGAACCCCTTAAACCAAAGCACTGCAAAAGGATCATTGAATTACCAAACGTCCTCAATCTTTCACTCTTTCACTTTGATCAGAAATTGTAACTGTAACTTGTGACAAGATGTAGACATTGACTTGTTTTAAAGGGCCACAAGCCAGAATGGTTAGGGATCACTGATTAGAGTGAACGGAGCCCATCTGAAATAAAATAAAGTGTAAAAACAAAATATGTATGCATGTATATGAGTGTATCTGTGGTGGGGCGTATAGACCTGGTAGTTACCTAGTTATTACTATTATTATTATTATTATTAATTATGGTATACACCTTTAAATTCTCACTGCATTTCACAGATAACAAAAGCTAAACCTTGATCCAGTAAAAGGAAATTAAATGATATGATCCTATAGGCAGCCTGGGATTTCACCTCATACTTATCACTGTTGTTTAGTGAAAGCCATGTATGTTAATATGTCCAGTTATATGACTCTTTGTAGTTTGAGAAATATTTCCAACCTCTCAAGCTCATAGAATGTTAAATGGTAAATGGACTGTATTTGTATAGTGCTTTTCTAGTCTGAAGACCACTCAAAGCTTTTATAGCTGAAGTCTGCATTCACCCGTTGACGCACACATTCATACGGCAGCTAAGCCACCAGCGTTATCCACTCACTCACTGATGGCACAGCATCAGGGGCAGTTTTGGGGTTCAATATCTTGCCCAAGGATACTTGCCGAAGCCAGGGATTGAACCACCTACTTCTGACAGGTGGAGGACTGCTCTACCTCCTGATCCACAGCCGCCCTTTCAGAACTTGTTACGTTATCATCAAACAAGGCTGCTTGTCTGAAAAGCAGACATTCTGGAGATATGAGGTTTTCATCTGACATCAGAGCTACCCAACTTAGTCAGTCTGTGTACTTGTGTGCATGTGTGTGTGTGTGTGTGTGTGTGTGTGTGTGTGTATATATATATATATATATATATATATATATATATATATATATATATATATATATGTGCCTTGGCTTCCACATGGCAATTAAAAGTGTCCCAACTCTGGACAGTGGGAGGGACAGACACTGACAAACACGAGGAGGGAAAACAGGAGAATGAAAAACAAGAGGAGGGGAAGCACAAAGACAGACAAGCAGAGAGCTGAGAGATGAAGGCAGAGATTTTTCTTCCAAGTTTGACTGGAGGCAATACAGCAAGCCGTAATTAATTACCACAGACAGGTATGTATTAAAAACAATATTCCATCTCACCAAAGCCTTGGAGGTCTTTGCACCAATAAAGGGAGGTATTCATCAAACGAGGCCCTGTCCAAGTAAAGCTTCATGAAAGGGGACGCTGCCTTGTGTGGTTAATTTATATCAAAATCCCTGCATAAACTGGGAGGCTGTAAAAAGTCCCAATTAGCCATCTGCGATTGTCTGGAGGTTTGATGTATGGGCCTATCAATACAGCACAACTGCAGCCTGGGCTGTAATATCAAACTGTAATTCAGGATGCACATGGCGAATAAGCACCCATTGACTCTGTGTGTGATTTTACAGACCGTTAGGGAGAGCTATGTCAATATAGGCACAGCAATGGAAGAGAGGTGGACATAAAGCGACAGATGACATAGGCACAGACTCTGCGTTTATCTGCTGTAAAGTTTGATATGGGTGCTAGGGACTTTTATCTTCTGGTTGTCAACTGGTTAACAGTTAACATGTTAAGCTTACAGGAAAAACATCCAGCAGTTTCAGAGTGCTGCATCCCTGTGGAGGAGAAGGAGGTTATTATACAGCTCTAAAAAAGCTCCACAATTTCCAGAAGTTGGTTTTAAAGTTTCCAGTTAATTCAGAGGAATACTTCGAGCAAAATAAAGATAAAGAAAAGGAAAACATCAGGTCACACTGTGCAGACCTTTAATTGTGGGTACACGTCGCATCAGTCCACTCTTTTCCTGCTGCCTCTCTCTGTTTTATCTGCTCACCTGCTCAGCCTGCAACCTTCTCCAGCTATCTGCTCCCACCTGTTCAATCACTGGACACACACCTGGGATTCATCACCTATCAGTGAAAAACTTGAGTCGCTCTTCCAGTACCATACCTTTCCAGATTGTTCTCAGCCCTGATGCAAGACTCTCCAGCGATCATTCTCGGACAGATTCCCCGTTACCGACCCAGCCTGCCTTTGACCTCACCTGCTCTCCAATCCCCTGGTAAAGACCTCTGTTCTGTGACCCTGACTACGATTTTCACCTTGCCCCCTCTGGACCGGATTATCAGTGAGACTCACATGCTTCTCTGTTCAGTCAGTGCTGCACTCGGATCCTGGTTTCCCCGTTACAGGTACAGGCTCGTCTTGCAAACCCAGAAGTCAGGCGTGTGTCCAAGCAGGTATGTTTGTGTGGTGTGTGTATAGTGGAGAGGGAGTGAGAGAGGGACAGGTTGAGGTGAGTAGATCAGGGTTTCATACTGCACCATTGTAATTTTGTTAGCTTTCATATGACTGAATAGCTAAACAGTTGCTACAATGCATCTCTATTGACACTATTTCCATGTCTTTGAGTTTCATATTAGGTTGTTAACTTGTTTACCATGTTAAGATCATCAAGTCATCATTGCATCTGTCAACAAAACATAGATGTGATGTGTCACCTTTTCCAAGAGAAATGGGCAATGCATTATTTTTTGTTGAAGTAAAAGACAAGCTAGTGTGCCCAGTTTAGATTGTCACCTCATTAAATTGATACCTTTATCCATTTGTCTCAGCACTTATGAAAAAGGCAAATCTCAAGAGTAAACAAGAGTAAAACAGCTTTAAAACATGCTGAACTGGATGAGTTGCAAGGATAAATGTGCTCTGTGGTGGAGTTTGGATGGCCAACAAGCAACTTTCATAGACAAATTCTGACAGAGACCGTGTTATGCAGACACGTTTTGTGGTGAGAGAGCTAATAGCTAAGAAGCTGAGACCTCATTCAGAAGAATTTCTAAAGGAGTGCCATGTTGCTACTGTGGAGCTGCTAGCCCCAGACAAAGTAAAACTCTTCATTTCAACAAAAGAAGCCAGGCATCTCAAATGTCAAATGTTGTCTAAATACAGGAAATTAGCAAATGTGTAATATAAAACAAGTTTTTGATAAAGTGCCACTGACACATTTTGGTCAGTAAAAGAAGTGTTGAGATTCAATAAGTAGCGCGTGCACTTTTACTTCTGATGTTACTGAACAAACCCGTGGATTATTTTCAACAGTGAGTTACACAAACAGAAATCACAGGCACAGATGTGGTAAGCACATGAATAACAGATTCATAATAACAGGCCAAAAGTAAGGAAGGGGAAGAAGGAAGGAAATGGTTTAAAAGAAGTGGAGAAAGAAGGAAGAAATGAGGAGTAGGAGGGGGAAGAGGTGGTAAGGGGAGGGAGAAACAAACAGTTGCCTTGAGAGCTAAATGGGAGATTGAGGAGAGGGGAGTATAGCAAATGGAAGAATTGGTTTACAGTCTTGAGTTTTGTTCCCATTTCTCCAATTACCAGGAAAAAAGAGTTGGGGAGCGCGAGACCAGGAAAGAGAGACAGAGTGGAGAGAGAGCAGCATTCCAGAGGTATTTGCTTTAGGCAGCTCAGCCTATGAGTCAGCAGAAGAAACAAAGCCAAAAAAACAGTCACTTGACCTGCATACACACACCCACACAGACCCAACTACACATCACACACAGACAGTAAAGCATCTGTAAACATTCCACTGCAAATATTATGTATTCACATTATGTATTCATACACCTACTAAAGCAGTTGTCTATACAGTCCCAGGTTAATTTGGTGGCATCTCCCCCTCATCATCATCACACAGATGGCCACGGGAGAACTTAATTCTTCCTCTATTGACTCAGTTTGCGTTGCCAGTCTCTGCTGTAATGACTGATCCATCACCAAACCTACTGGAGGCTCAGGGTGAGAGAGAGAGAGAACAAGGGGGATGCTAAGAGGGCTGATGTATTTAAACGCCCTTGCACAAACATTCCCAGGCTATATGTAGTAGTCCACACTGTTAGATTTTGCATATATTAATATTTTTTGCATGCCTTAACCTTTATCTATACTTCTATGACCTTGTGTCTGAATAGGCTCTGTTACTATTGACATTTCCTCTGCTTTTTTTCTATTTTCACAGGAAATCGGATTTTAAACATTTATATTAGTAACCAAACTATCACTGCAGTGATGTGCTTAAAGCAACATTTGAGACAGGTGCAGCTAAATGAAATGGAAAATATATGCCATAAACAGACAATAAGACTATATTATTTTTATGCAAAAGGTATCAGTTGAGTATATTCATTTAACCCTCTAATTCATTATAATACCACTGAAGTGAAGCTTAGCACTGATGTGAAGGAAACTCAATCTGCTGATGAAAACTGTGAGATGTGACTGAAAGCTTTGGAAAAAAAAGACCTAGTTATAGATTATTTGGCTAATCAAATTCATTCTGATTTAATCATGCCCCCTGTAATCAGAAAGCAAGTAGCAATAAGTCCATACATGACTTAAAATCGGTGTAGATCAGTGTAGCATGTACATGCACACTAGTACCCCACATTAAGATTGGTTTTTACTTTTGAATAACACTGTGTTTGTGCATGTAACTATCATTTCCTGGTTTCACAGTGAAACATTTCTTACTTCCTACCCCAGTAATCATCTCTGTACCCCTTAGATTAAGTCCCGACCCAGGTTGAAAGCCATTGACCTGTCACATCTTTCTCTATGTTTACCCACAAATATGTTTGTATGTAACTGGAGAACCATTATTCTAGTCTACTATACATTAGAAAATGCAAACACATCACTGTTGGCCATGTGCCATCAACTACCTGTAATAGCCTTCTAATGATGATCTGCAACCTGAATAATTTAAGAAAAATTGATTTGTGGCTCTTGTCTTAAACTACTGGTGGTTAGCTACAGTAGTCAAATTCATGAGAGTGGTAAATGCAGTAGCATCCAGAAAGCCAGAAACCAAAGATCCACAACTGTTGAAGTAACTCAGTCATTACAGGAATGACTGAGTGACTTGATATGGAGGAGTCAAAGATGCAGCCAGAAACCTGTATAATGTTAGGATTAAGTACACAGGTGTATGAGATTTCTCTTTGTTCAATACAAACATACTTTCATACAAAGTTTCATTTCTTGCAGTCAAACAAAGGCAAGTATCAGACCAGCAACCCCTTTCATATGATTTAGGCCCATTTGGTAAGATTTCATTGTTTCTAATTTAGTATTAAATGGTAGAATTGTCTAAATAATTCTATAATGAGGATTTTGTATATAGAATTTGAATGAAGTAGAATCTAACGACTGCTAATTTCATCAGGGACTCAGTAGGCTCACCCTGGAACTCTTTTAAGGATGTTTTGAAGTCCATACACCCAATTGTCGAAAACAGGGCATGAGAAGGGTTAACCAGCTGCCAGGGAGGCCTGTCTTGCTGCATAACTCTCTTAACTCTGACAAGTCAGGACAAGCCAGTTCCTCAAATATGATGGACGCTGTCTAACAGTTGGCCATTTCCTCTTATCCCAACATACTTATTCCTTCCTTCCCTTCCTCCATCACTACTTTTCATTCTCTTTTCCTTAAGGATGCCTGCAAGATGAAAGGCTGCAGCCCTCGCCCTTGCCTTATCACTGTCTTTAGAGCTTGCAAAAACTTGGCGGCACCTCAGCTTTTTAGAGAGAGAGAGAGGAGAAAGAGAGAAGAGAAATAGCGTTGGGGATTATAGTTCTGAGGACAAACCTGGCTATTCACACTTGGCATTAGCAAGACAGCCCGGGTACAAGAAGGATATTTTTTATTCCCTTCAATTTAACTTTAATTACTCAAATCTCGGCGAGGGCACACAAGAAAAGCCCAGGCATTTGTGTCTGGGAGATTAGCAGACTGCCCTGCCAAGTCCTCGCCGGCGCTGCATCGTTAGATAGAATTCAAATTCAAATCCAGGCTAAAGACAGTGCAGCTGTCACCCCCCTGGCCTGAAAACCCCCTGGATAAGGAACGAGCTGTCCTCCCTCCTCCCTGCTTTCCCCAGGAGAAACCTAATCCTGCCTCCCTCTCTTCCTCTCTTTCCATCGTTCTGTCTCTCTCTCTGATGACTTTGACAGCTAAAATAAAGCCATTAAAGCCTCCCTGAAATAATTAGTAATTAAAATTAAAAAAGTGGGTTGTTTTGTATTTCTTTGGCATCTTTCCTCAGGTTGGGACTGGAGGCTGGCGTTTGTAGGTGTCAGGGGTGATGTGTCTTTCACAACTCCTCAGATCTTTTTGAAGTGTGGTTAAAGGAGGGATTTCTTCATGGACATATCAGGTTAAAGAAACACTTCCGCTTCCACACCTCCTCTCAGCTCTCAGGGAAAACTTGCTGGGCTTTCCTCTCCTCTGGAAGTTTGACAACATGCCTAAATTCAGCTTCTTGGTGATGTGTGATATGGTGAGTTTTCATTGGGGGCTTGTTTAATCTTGTCAGCGAAGGACTCAACGGGAGAGCGTCTCACACGACGTTGAAATCCCCACTAGTTGTTCGCCTTTCACCCGCAATTGACTTTGCGAACACCTGCAATGTCTTCGATAAGTAGCTCGTTTTATCTCCTTTGGGAGAGCAGACCCCATTATCGCGGGTACGGGGGCAGATACCCCCGTCGTGCCGCGGGGCGCAAATGATAATCCATGCTGCCACACCGTTGAAATCCTGGTAAAGTGATCCTAAATTGACAAAACCCTTGAATCCTCTGGACTAGGTTAAGCCTCATCTATTAGTGCTACAGTAGCTTGGGATAAGGGTTCGTCAGCCTTGTGCCACTCCTGAGAACGTCATCAGCAGTACCGTCCTTTTGGTTATCTTCCTCTTTTAATCCCCCACACACAGCCATGCAAAAGGGGCACAGAGTTCACCATCCCTCTCCCTTTAAAGTCGTTAGGTAATTTCTTCATAAAGTCATGTGGTTGGGTCTGTGAAAACACTGCATCGAGCCATAATATCAAAGCAGACAGCATTAAGCTTGTGCGCAGAGTACTGCAACTGGTTATTTCACTGGCCCAGAGTCCATGAGCACAGTAATTGATTGGCGTGATGGAATTAAGGGGAGACTTGCCGTGCTGAAGGGAGAGCTGGCAAGGGCCTGATACATTAAATATCTAGCATGGCTCAGCCAGCCAGGCATCTGATTATGATTTCAAAGGACTCGGACCTGGACTTGATTAAAAACCACGTAGCCCAGATGAAGGGCCTGCAAAGGCCCCAAAGGCATCCACAGAGATGCCAGTAAGGGGAGCCACAGTAACAGCAGCCCTGGATGAAGTCATGGCACGCCAGCCTAATTACAGGTCCATTTAAGGGGGCTGGTTTCAGCCAGCCAATCATATGTGGTCTAGGAGGATGTAGGTGGGCTAGGGGTTGTATACCGTTGTCACAGAGGTACAATCTTTTCTGCAATGAGTCTTATGAAATTATGGCAAATGAAACTGTGGAAAACAGAGGGAGAAAGAGGCAAAAAAGTCTAGACCTCCTGGAGGAGTTCACTTGTGCCTTGCTTACTAAGTTCTAACAAGCCGCAAGAGCCAAGTTAATAACCGCCCTCCTCCATCCTTCCATCCCTCTTTCCCATCATCCCTCCTCACACCCCTCCCTCATCATCCTCTCATCCTCTCTCCCAGTCTGCTCTGGCCTAAGGGAGGGGATAGCGATTAATATCTGCCTAACTTTTTAGCTAATTCATTATGGAATAGCAGTTAATTTGATTTGATATTATTTTAATAAAATTCTGTAATATATTAGATTGTTTCAGGCTATCAAAATAATTTTCCAATTATTATGGTTACTCAAGCAAGTCCAGCTTTTTCCCCCCTTTGTGGCAAACGGCAGTTGGTCTGACTGTGAATACATTAGCTGCTACAACTCCATCCTGCTAATTGACTAAAATATACGTGTATGCATGATTACACGCCAAATGTTATTAGTGCTATACATCCACACAGCCGCAATATATTGGAGTGTGACTGGCTCAGCAAGGTGTCTTAAATGTTCTTGATTGAGCCGTTGTAAGGGGGAATGAATAAAATAAATCCAAAGAGATTTGATTTTCTTTCTGTGCAAATGGCCGAACACTAGTGTTTTGGCTAGCTGTTAATTAGTAACATGCTTCGGCAACCCTGCCCTTTGTGAGGCATCAAGGCACAGTGGGCTTTAGCTCAGATGGGCATGATCTGAGCAACCCTCCTTCCTGTAGACACAAATGCACACTTCGTTGCCTCCCACCTGCCTTTGAAAGCTATCATAGAACATGGAGATACCAACTCACAGTCACATCTTGAATACGCCGCCCACAGTTGCAAGAAGAGGGTTTTACTGGGAAAGAACACTTTAGAAATCACAGCACGATGGTCTACTATTTGAAATGTTTTTAATTCCAGTCACCTCACTTATTGTCCTTATTTCAACCTGAACATATGCAAGATTTAAACTGTAAACTGTATCCTTTGGTTAAATCACAGTGTTGTACATCCCCACATTAGGGTTAGGGTTAGACGTGTGCAAAGAAGACAGCATGTTCGACTGATGCAACAGGCCTTTCACTGTCTTCATTCATATTCAACATACCATCATATATTGAGTTTCACTCCCTCAGGGAAAAAGGCACTGTATGCTACCTCAGTATGGGTTCACTCTTACAGTATGTAAGAACGAAAACAAAGGTTCTTCCATTAATAGCGTAGTTGCCAAAATTCATAATGACCTGTTTAACCCACTGATGTGATTTAAAAACAGGACTTTTTATATCATCTATTCAGTATGTCAGAGATTACACAAAACTTGCTACAAAGCTCAATTTCTATCCACTTGCAGATCATTTCCTTGTACAGCCTGTACAAATGGTGGAAAACTTCCAAAGCTGTTCACCTCTTGAAGAAACATCTATAATTACTGGCCACACGCTCAATTACACCCAGCTGTAAGAGTGGAGTTAGGTTGACATTGATGGCTTTTATTTGACCACAGTCAGGTTTTTTGTCACACTGCCTTGTCCAGTTGCTCTGATATCTGTGCCAATGGGTGCCCCAGGGCACTCACTCAAGGCCCAGGCTGGTTCTGTGAGTTCTACCTCTTTGAAACTCATAACTCAGCTTTGACAAGCTGTTGGCACCCTCCCAAAGACATACCGATCTCTTGCCAATGTATGCAAACTGCTCTTTTCTTGAAAGTTTGCCTTTTTTCCATACCATGACACTGGAGTTCACTTTTTTAATGCCCTACTTTTTATCTTTTATTTCATTCACATAACCGCCCCCTTCTTTTTTCTCCCTACAGTCACAGCCTTATCATGATTTATAGAAGAGTCCATTTTGTTTTCAGTTCCAAGACACTCAAATCAAAGTACCATTGCAGTACTTTATCTTGGTTTATTGGAAGCCACTGCATACTCCCCTCCTGGTCAGTTAAATGTATTTAAGTGTATATTAAGATAAAAATAGTCTCTGAGCCACAGATTTCATTGTTTTCCTTGTCAGTGATGAATCTCTCTTTTTTGATAGTAACTTGCAGAGAGAAGAAAAATGCCGGCTTGGCTGAACTGTTATTTCCTCTGAAGAAAAAAAGAGAAGGCACTCACAGTAAGAAAAAGGGAATGGCTCAAAGAATCTGATTACTCTACCTAGCTTTGTAAGTTTACCAGCTACAGCACATTCAACATTGTGGTTTGACATTTAATTAACATGTCAAAAAAATATTTTGGTCATTATTTCAAGTTTTCCCCCCAGGGTATTTGCCCACAAGCCTGGAATGTTCCCATCAATTACCACCACTCCCTTCTCCTCTCTACTGGCTATGAGGACAGGAGGAGAGGTCACTGGAAAACTTGTCTTGCAGACTTGAAGTGCATTATAAAACACACCGTTCAAGGGGTTTATATTTAAAGCGAGGTAACAACCAGGCATGCCTATGTTGACTTGGTGAGTGTTTCAGAATAACACAAGCTCTGCTTTTCCCACATCTAACCCAGCAATCTCAATGAGTTTCCACATTCTCTAGCACTAAGAGGAAAGGAGGCGAAAACACACAATACACAGAAAACATGAAAATCTACCTTTGTCTAGATCAGGTAACAATACCTTGCTGTATGTCAAGCCAACACAAAAGGCTTTAATATGCACCCTGCTATTTCTAAGATTCTCAGAGAAAGCATCTGTATGGGCACGTGACGCCCTATGATTTATGCCGGGAGGGCGCGCTATAATAGAACAATGGCCAGAGTCCTTCCATAGAATAAAGAGGGCTGCAGCACAGCCACTGAATGGTGAGGTGCTGTCACTTATTGAAAGTAATATGAATGGAGAGAGGCCAAATTTGATTTCCAGGGTACAATACCTTTGTGAGGTGTTTGTTCGTCATCACTCACAAGTCAACACAGCCTTGATTAAGGGCCACAAAGACCTCAGAGGCAAGGAAATGTATAGGAGAAAGCATATTTTGCATGGATATATGTTGTTGTACTGATCTTCATTTATTTCCTCATAGTTTATTTTGTATTATGTAGTAAAGAGAAAGTGGATATAATATTTGATGTTGTCTTTTTTGCATTTATAAATGAAAAACACATGATTTCGGGTGTATAAGACCTGAAACAACACTTATACAACTCACACACAATCAAACTAAACACAAAGAGGAGTGGCGATGTTGTTTTCAAATTCAGCCCACTTCTTTGGTCACCACAACTTTTGAGTTTAACCTCCATCTGACTTCGACACACATCTTTTTAACTGCTCTCTACCGAGGCGACCAGGGGCACTGTGTGTTCTTCCTTGCATCCAGCGCATTAAAACCTTCCCTCTTATGTTCTGGGAGATTGAAAGTGTCCAGCGTTTTATTCAAATGACACGCTGCCTCACCGGGTGCCTCTTTTCTCTCTCCTCTATCTGCTTCCCTCCGTCCCCCCCTCCTTCATATTATTTTTGAAGACAACTGCAGGCTAGAGGATAAGAATCCCGGTTGCAGTGCTTGCCGGCACTTCCTCCTCGGCCCTGATTTGAATAAAGAGCTTTGAAATTAAGTGGACAGGCCCCGTCAGAAAAGCAGCGGTGCGCCTTTAAGAAAGCCACCGAGCCCGGGTAAATTATTTTGATTGACGGTACCAGGACATTTTTTGTGGGCTAGCTGATTTAATTGCAAGTGCCAGGGGGCATCTTCAGGGGCCAGGTACCGCCGTACCCGTTTGATCTCCTCGAGCCGTCTCCCGGTGGTACCGGCTACCCGGGCACCAAGGGCCAGAGGGCAGATGAACAAAGGCAACTCTGTGTCTGTGAGCTTCTCTCCCCTTCGCCTCCTCTGAAAAAAAAAAAAAAAAAAGCTGTGGAATGGGCAGCCAAAAGTGTGAAAATTGATTTCCAAGCTCATTTGATGTTAAGTCTTTAGTGTCAAGAGTAGTATATTCATTGATAAAGAGAAAAGAGGGGGAGAGGGAGAGGGTAAGGTGGAGATGGTGCAGGAGAAAAAACGGAGGGACAGCAAGAGAGTAAAGGCAAAGAGAGCGAGAGCATCTTCTGACAGTCTTTCTTTATTTCCTGGATGGAGGAGAGGTGTGGACTGGGTTTCAAACAGGAAGGAGGATTAGGGAGAGGGGTCTTAATGAGAAAAGGATCCCTAGTCAATGGACAGGCTCTGTCAAAAAGAAGAAGCCAATACTCAGTCCCAAAAGCCAAGCTGAGCCCCAGCCGGCAAACACACACACAAATGTACATACACCTCCAGACCCAACAGTTTTCCTGAAATCCCATCAACCAAAGCCCAACACTACTCTATATAACCTGTACCACTATCTCCACCAGCTGTCCATCTCACACTCGCTCTCTCAGCACAGCATACCAGTTAGAGAGCCAGTTGTCCTTATCAGTCCCTGTAGTCAATATAACCTGAACAAAGTAGTGCAGCTATGGCACTCACATCAAGCCTTCTGTTCAGGTGCCTGTGGTCTCAAACTCAATCCTGTTGTCTGTTTTATTTGAACTCCATATTTAGAAATTAAAAGCAGTACTTCCAGTGGATAAACACCAGCTAGGCATTTTTCACAACCTTGAAATCCCATAGATGTCCTCATGTAAAATTATCTAGAAAGCATCAGTAAATTATTTATTAACCCTTAAAGAAATGGTGCTTACTGTACAACTTAAAGCTTTTATCAAGGCTGAATTACAATAACAAGAAAGCGCCAGTCTTGTTTTACATATCCTCATTATATGTACATGTAAACATCATATAGTGGTTTCAGAGATGTGGATAAGCCCTCATCCGGGGTTTGGGAAACAAATCTATGATTCCTGAAGTATTCCGTGGGATACATGGCGCATAAACACATTATCCAGTTTTCTGATCAGTGTATGTCAGATGTGCAGGTATTTCATTAACTCAAGTTAAGTAGTAGGTAGGAAGAAAAACAAACAAACCAAAAAATATGATGATAAATGATTTAATAATAATCCAGAGAAAATTTTTCATTATTAATTCCATTAATAGTTTCTGGAATCATACAAACTCAAAATAGATACCATTGGAAACCAGATTAATCAAAACCAAGTTAAGACTAAAAAACCTGGACACTAGTTTTAATGAAAACACACTCATAAGTATAATTATTTAGATTTCAAACAATTCTGAATTCAGAATGCAACTGCACTGAATACTTCATATTCTCTCTAGAAAAAAAACATGTAATCAGCATCATGCATGACATTTACTTACATATATGTCAGTGTGTAGCAGGAAGCTGTAAATCCACAAAAGGACGGCAGCCCTGTTGTACGCAGCCTGTACCACACTAGATGTACACTATTGATGGAAACATTCCCTCGGTTCTTTCAGTGCTTTTCTGGCAACTCTCTATGAGTGATCCTACAGAGGCTATATGCAAGCTTGAGCTTAGACACACTGTATTCTATATTCCAATCTATGTGTTGATAAAGAGCAGTGAGATTTCCCATTGACACTTGGAGGACAGTAGATTGCGGGTGGAGGCTCCAAAACTCAGAGGTAAAGCTCCACCCTTTTAATCAGCTTTTTAAAATATCACAGACAATGATTTGCAAATATGAAAATGTCAGGTCTATAAAAAGTTTGCTTTTTTCATGCAGGTTGCTTTTCTTTTTTTAATAAATAAATAAATAAATTGACAGAAAAGAAAAGCAGGGGACATCTTAAAAGGATTTAAGGGTTTGATTCATTTCATGGCATTATTGTTGGTTTCAATTAAATATTTGGACAGATAATAATGGTCATAATGGCAATACACCATTTTTCAGTTTTGGAAGTTGATATTAATTTCTATTACAAATACCACTTCTCTTATTTTTGCTAAGGCGAGATTCCTCAGTAGTAGATTCTTAAAATTTACCAAAAATTGTATAATCTGCCAACAGAAAATCTATTTGAATTAATAAATTGCACATAAAGAAAAATTTTAAATGACATCAGTGTAAATCCTTATAAATATAACTGTGTAAAATACCTTTTATCTCAGCTAAAATCAGTGACCTGAGATAACATCAATTTCCATCCCTCATTTCTGATCATATCACCATATGTTTCGTTGAGTGACTCGCTGCTTGTTTCAGGGGACGGGTGTAATTGCTGGTGTATGAGTACTTTCAGTGTGCATGCTTTATAGAATGGTCATGCCTTAGACGATACACTTTGTGGTATTTCTTATCTTTGTTGCCACAGGTTTTGTCGGACTAAATAATACACATCACTAGTCATTTTAGTGTCAGAGTTTAAGCTTGCACCATTTGGGATTGTCTGATCTACTCCCTGGGCAAACAAGGGTTTGAAGTAAGAACTTTTGAAAGAAGAAATATCACATCCTTCCTCTTGTAAAAAATAAAAGTTACATTCATGAGCAATAAAACAAACTCTTGCTCACTTCAAGACCCTCAGGGGGTTTCTCGCTACAGCCATGTTTGGTCTGGTAGCTTATGTTTGCAAACTTGAGATAGTGTTGCAATTCAGTGTCTGTTCTCTAGTTTTGCAGCTATTACATATGAGTAAGCGTTTACATTATCTTGTAATTGTCACTTATGGCCACATTGAATGCTGTTCAGCATAACTTACAAAGTCTCATCTTAAATAGCTAAAGTTCAACACATCAGAGGTGTTCGTACCTCATTCATTCAACAGCTGTTGTGAATGAACAGACTGTTCAGCTGGAATTTTCTGTGCTCACATGACAAAAGCTTCCTCAGAGACACTGCTTGTCTCTCCTGTGAATCTCTTTTAATACAAAAAAACAATAGTTTGTAATGTTTTTAGTTAACTCAACCAAACCAGATGTTCCTTTCTTGAGAACTGCCATATGATTGTTAAGAAATATCTCTATTTCTGAGATGTGATTGGTTCATCAAGCAATGTAACTTAACAGTATATCAAAGTTTCTGATTTTCTTAATAAGGAAATATTTTCCATTAGTGTTTCTATTGCTTAGCTGTGGTGTTCATGCTTAAGTGTGTCCCTGTGATTCTGAATTACAAGAGTTTCATCCACCTGCCTGGTATGACTAGGATGAAAGATCACCACCTTTCCCTGTGCATTTTGGGCACACATCTACAAATGGTAACCTGATGCAGAGGATGTAGGGTATTGCTCAGCCTCCAATTGGCAATTTCCTCCCCTTCTGCTATCTGCATGTTACCATTTTCAAAGTCACTGACACTATGTGAAACAACAACCTCCGAGCTAGCACCCTCCACCCTCAAAATGGCAAGTTTTGATGAAACTCATCGCTGTCTCACCTCACCTCTCTCCCCAGTATTTGAAGAGGAAATACACAATCAGCATTTTTGACTATGACTATGAAATGATCTACTTTATTGGAATCATAAAGAAATTACATCCATAGCACGGATCAGTGGACAAATATTAATATATATCTTATTTTATCAATATTCATTTTTTTACATTTCATGTTGACAGGTGAGGCAGCACCTCACCTGCCTCCCCTGACCGCACATGCCTGTCCCCCACCTCTGTCTCCACCCACCCCTCTGCTGCTCGCCTACAGCTTTGAGTCTGCTCATCAAACAAACCTCATGAGCAGCTTAGCTATCAACATAACATTGGCTGTAACTTTCTTTGTCAACACACCCAATCCATATAAGATGTCCTGTCAGCTTTTGAGATGAATCATCGTGACCAGACTAATGGTGCTGAATATTACTGAGCACTCTGAAGAACTGACTGGATACTGTCAACAGATAAAAAATGAGAAGAAAAATGAAGTTACAGGTTGACCAATAAGTTGGCTCATAGATAAATGGATGGAACAGTCTTGATATAAGTTTTGTGGCAAAACCCATCCGTTGTTAGTGTAAAATTTATAACCAGCACTAGCAGCCTCTGGAAGGAGGGTACTGAAAACCCGAGTTTTCTCTGTCTCAGATTTTCAAATCCTTTGATAATACATGAAGGCTATATATATGAAGGCTATATATATATCTATATATATATAGATATATATATCCTTTTACAACTCTGCAAGAGAAAACAGATTACATCTATGCTATCATTTAGAAAATATTGAAACTTAGTTTACAAATACAGATATGTAGCTACACTCTAGCCCCAGTTGGTTCCTTATGTGATGTATGAAGCTCTGGCTGTCTGAATATGTGTTTGTGAGACTGTCATTGACACACTGTTTCAAGGCGGAAATCCACAGGCATGGCGTTGACTGATTGTGTGACTGCTTATTTCACACATGATATAATCTTGTAAATGGTAAATGGACTGTATTTTGTATAGCACTTTTTCTAGTCTGAAGACCACTCAAAGCTCTTACAACTGAAGTTTGCATTCACCCATTCGTTCACACATTCATACGGTAGCAAGCCACCTGCTCATTTTGAGCGTTATCGATTCATACACCGATGGCACAGCATCAGGGGCGGTTTTGCGGTTCAGTATCTTGCCCACAGGCCAGGGATCGAACCACCAACCTTCTGATAGGTGGACGACCGTTCTACCTCCTGAGCCACAGCCGCCCTGGTTGTAGCATATAAACATACCATATGGACTTGTAATGAGGCCAGGCATGATAATGGTTTCAGCCATATCTTTCTACAGCACTGGCACAGCGCTAAAACGAAGTATTAAGATAGGTCCGGCTATACAAGACTGTGTATAGAGACACTGGCTTCTGTAAAATGATACTACTCATCATGTAAAATACACTATTTTCTCAGGACGGGAACCCCTGGATTGGCGTTTGGAAGTATGACATTTTTGAGGGAGAGATTTCAGATTTAGATGTAGATTTATGCATTGTCTTTGAAATGAATTCTTTGCAATGGTGTGCTTGTTAAAGGGCTTGTTTGTATTTGAAATCTCTCCCCACTCTCCTCCCCAACACCATTTTCTCTCCCTTCATGAATCCAAGCAGCGTTCCACTCCCACTTAACTGACTTTGCATACAGAGGCCTCTCTAAACAGGGATAATAATGTAATTTAATAAGTTAAACCTCTTAACTTAGCATTGCGAAATCAAGAGCCCATTGTAGATTGGAGGCAGGTACATGATACACAATGCAAACTATATTCCCTGTGGGCCAAAATGTATGTATTTTGGATATTGCATAATAAATGGCTGTAAGGTGGAGGAGACACGCAAATAGAACACAAATTATTGCTATAACCAGTCTTAAAAGAAAATATTCCATATACCGTCAATTAATATTAAAGGGGTACTTCAGTGATTTAACATTACACTCCCATAAAGTTAGGAGACTCACAAGAGATGAAGTAAAATTTATCAAGACCTGTGCAGCACACAACGAGATATGATGGTGATGGGACTTGCAGTTCCTTGTCGGGATCCAAGCTCTAGAAATGCTGTATCTTATATTTCCCATGATGCAACCAATGGCATGTTTTTGTTAGACGGTCCCTGTGTGGTCAACACGTCCAGACTGCAGACCTCCATTTGGTCTTGCTGACTTTCTGTTATACATTTTTAGATTGTAAGTATGAGTTGAGATAAGCCATAATGACATTATCGAACTGCTGGCTCAGATGTTCCATGCTAACACTTAGCATACAGGATCCATGTTGAGAATTTATTAACAAGTATACTGAGAAACACTATAAGTTCTGTGCTTTTTCTTCAGCATATCCTGTGCTGAATGAGAGTAAGTCCAAACTAGGGGTTAAAAAATATTCACTCATTGCTTCTAGCAAATTCAGCAAGTATTACTTAATCATAATTGAAAGCTGGCAGTGTTGAAAAGGCTTATATTCCTTAAATTAGGGAAAAAATATCATTGGATACTACACTTGAAAATTTGGGAATCAAACACCTGTAGATTTGAGAGGTGGCTGATGACTGATGGAGAAGTGCTGCAGTAGCTTGGTAGATTACAATTGATTTTTTATGATAAATGTTCCTATTATAGATTTTGATTAGTGCTTGTCAATGTCAACACAAGTTGGCATTCAGCCTAAAGCAATAGACACATTTGGATAAACTCTTTCTCGGCATGTGGAAAATTTTGTGGGTGGTGGTGTCATTGCATAATTGTCTCCCAAAACTCATTGTTTTGCTTAAAAAATCAGTTAAGTGACCCTTTAAAGTTACTGTACATATATGGTTATTGTGATGAGCCAAATCATTCAAGTGGTACTGCCATGATGTGAAAGGTTTTCTGTAGGACAAAAATGTCAGAAGGTGATTTTTACTTTGATGATATCTCTGTGGTGTCCAGAGGCCCTTTTATTGAGCAATACTAGAGCAGTTCTCCTGTCTACTGATTGATCATCAGCAACATTTAAGGTGTGCTCACGTTTGGTTTCACCTCCAAATACAGTGGTGTCTTCAGTGATATCATGGTGTTCCAAGATCTCTGGAACTACTTTGGTTAGTACAGTGTTGTTGTGACTGATACATTCGAGGGCTAGAGCTAAAAACATGCGAACCTGTCTATAATCACCTGAGTAATGAACTTTCCAAAAGCAACTGGTTAATACATACAAGAAACCATGGGTGGTTAGGTAAAGGTAAAACTAAACTAAGAACCACACAGATTTGAAAATGAGTGCTTGTCTTTAGTCACTGAAGAACAACCATGCACATGTTGTTCATCAGTTTAGCTCAAGATGCAGCATGGAGGTGACTGTCCCATGTTGGCCCCCATCAGCCCTGCCACCAAGTAGTACCACAACAGTGCAAATGGACACAGTTACCGGATCCCCTATTGTGAGGCCACAGTGAAAATGCAAATAACCACATCTCAACGTGCGAAACACAGCTAAAGGCCTCCCGAAAAATATTACTACAGGACTAACACATATAACCAGTGCTACATCAACAGAGGAGCAAAGCTTCATCCATTAGTGAAATTTCAGCAGGTTTGTCTTCACAGTCCTGCAGTGTGTTGATCATCCTGCCTGGATGGATGCCGCTTGTCTAATTCCCAACAAGCTGATTTCTGTCCAAGATTATTTAACTGAGGACCTGCATTGTTTATTTTGCTATATAAATCAATAATCTTATTTTCCCTCCTCTATTCCCCAGATTTAGCTAATCTGCCTAATTACAAATTAGCATTCTCCACATAGACGACCCACATTTCCAAATTAAGACCCAGACTTCCAGGGGACGCTGAATCAGCTGGTTTTGGCTGATGCTGTGTCTCCAAAGCACCCAGTCAGACACATAAGAGCTTCCTCTTTTATACCTGCCATGTGTCCACAGCCCAGGAAGATACTGCACCTAAAGGAGCAGGAGTCAGAACTGTGATGTGAATAGAGGACATGTCTTCCAGTCATTCTAGTTGCACTGTTAGACGTTTGAAAAGGTTTCAAATTCTAATTTACAATACCATAACCACACTTTACTTAACTGTGACTGTTCCGTAACTGTTACTGTAATTTATTTTACAATAATGTAATTGTAAAAACCAAGGTTAACATACAGTAGTGCAATCATTATTAATTATTATTATTATTATTATTATTGGTAGTAGTAGTAGTAGTAGTAGTATTATCAGTAGTAGTGGTAGTGGTGGTAGTAGTAGTAGCAGTAGCAGTATTATTATTATTATTTGATTCCATATTTTATAAACAGTATAAATTGTGTTTATTTAACTTATATCCTACATAATTACTGCTATTAAAGCCACACACAGAGACCCAGTTGTTGTTGTTGTTGTTTTATTCTTACAAAGAATCTTTAGGCAAGATAAAAGCAATGGGGGAAAAACAAATGCAAATGCATGATCGATATTATCATACAATTAATTGCTGTTTATTACATGTGTACAATATTGTAGAAATTCTCTCTATAGTTAGCATTTTTGCATAAAGAGCTTTAATTTTAAAAGGCCAGTGTTTGAGTAAATGCACAGCACCCATTCAGGGTCAATCACCAAAGCATCACCAGAATGCAAGTGCTCAAATCATTGCTGACCATCCATTTTGCTGCAGAGAGAATGTGTTCCCTGAAAGAAAGATAGAAAGATAGAAATTGCACACTTTCAAAAGTCATACATTAAAATTAAAAGTTACCTCTTAGTCTCTCAGTCTTGGTGTGGTGGGTAGAGCCATGTCTTTCTGGATGAATGCTGTTGTTGCACATGCCTTTAAACGCTAATAAAGCCAAAATGTGCATGTTTAGTCAAATTTACAGGACTATTTTCTAACTCACATTGACCAAAATGAGGATGGAGTCATCTTTTTAAGGAAAGTGTTTCATCACAGCAAGCACTGCCGC
>JBBMOE010000044.1:4933946-5026446 GCA_037975065.1 Chaetodon trifasciatus
TGTGTGTGTGTGTGGATCCATATGTATATATCTTAATGTCAAACTCACTGAATTATCAGTGTCTCCCATGTCTGCAGCTCTGCTCCCAGTAGATTGAAATATGAGAGCCATTGTTTTTTTTGTTTCTTCAGTCAACTGTCTCTCCGTCTGGGAGACGTTTTGCCTCCAGTTTATGCAGCCATAGCTGTCTGCTTTGCAGTGTTCTGTTTTAGTGGTGGTGCTAGCATCACCAGTTTCTGTCAATGTTCTTGGTTTCCGTACTTTGTCACTTACATTGACGCGGTTGGCATGTTTAACTCTTGTCTTAAGATAATGAACAAGTGAATAGTAACATATTCCCAATTGTTCTCCCTTCTCTGTTATGTCTGAAAAGGTCAAAGAATATTTTTACACAATCACTTTTGATACCTTTGCATAGGCAGCCTTGTTGGAGTTTGGACAATGTTCCTGCATGGCTCCCACCACAGTTCCCACCATGGCTCTTCTATCTGCAGTGTTAGCTGTTGTGTTGCATTTGTAAATATAACAACACCAAGGTCTTTATTGATGCCATTGTGTTGCATGTGGCTGCAATACAGTCAACTGCCTGTGTTTTCTAGATATGTGTGTGGCAGAGGACCCCACTCTAAAATATTTCGAGCATCCCTAAAATAGACTAATGGCTTTTTTGCCATTCCATAAGTGTAACCTTCAATGAATGCAAAACAAGGAAAGTTTATCAGCCACATAGTCACATCCTTGAACATCCTGTGTTTGTAGTTACCATTAAGCTGAAACAGGTTTTGTTTCTGTGACAAAGAAGGTATGTGCATGGTTCTGTGCATGCAGCACTTCAATGCAGAAAAATGTGTTGAAATTGCTGGGACACTGTGGGACACATTGAAACCTGTCGTTGACAGAGTTTTGATGGCTTCACACACGGGCCCCAAACGTTTTAAAATCAGTGACAGACCTTATAGCTACACCTTTTTTGAACAGTATCTACAGAGGCAAAAGTGATAGAAAATGAATATTTGCTATAATGTTTATCTAGAGCGCTCTGTATTATAGTGAAAGCTACACTGTTGGGCCAGTAGCTTTATTAAATGCAAGTGGAATGTCTTCCTTAAATTTAGCTACAACGGATAGACATCCAGTATAGGATTTTTCCTCATGGTGTGGCGTCATTATATATTATAGCTTCTGGGAGACATAAAGTCATTCAATGGCTCTGAATCTGCCTCCTTAGACTCTCTGAATCTTTTAATGACATTATGTATGTCCCAAATTCTTTGCAATTTTATGCTGAGAAACACTATTTTTAAATTGTTGCAGTATTTGTCAGTGTCATCTGTCTCAGAGTGTTGCACTCCTCCCCATCTTTACTTCAGAAAGACTCAGCCTCTCTGGGATACTCTTTTTAGACCCAATCGTGTTACTAAAAAACATCTAAAAAAACATCGAAGTTTATATATATATATATATGATCGCCATTTTTATCATAGCAATCCAACAAGCCATCCCCTCAGAAAGTTTTGTTGGTCTTCCAGACTGACCTCTACCATTCCTGTTAACTACCATTTCTCAATTGAATTACAGCCTGAGGAAACAACTACCTGAAAACACTTTGCTATCTTCTTATAGCTCCTGCTTTGTGGGCATCAGTTATTTTCACTTTTAGAGTGCTAAACATCTGCTTAGAGGAGCCCATGTCTGCTGATTGTTGAGAGTAGGTTTGAGAAATAAGAGTATTTATAAAGCTTTGAAATTTGCATCACTTGGCCTTTCCTAATGATGATTATGATCAAGCCACAGTATTAGCAAGCTGATTAAGGTCAGAGACCTTAGTAAAAGTTATGAGAACTCAAATCTCTTGAGGTACCCAAACTTTCATATGGTGCTTCTTTCCTTTTTTCACTTTAAACTTGAATTCAAGTAATACACTAATCTTGCTTAAAATTTTGAACAGGATGTTTCATCTTTAACTTTATGCCTTTTGGAGATCAGTTCAACTTCTACTTACTTAACCCTACCCTATTTACAGTAACAACAGTTTTGACTATGCCCGATGCCACTGTGTGTGCGTGTGTGTGTGTGCGTGTGTGTGTGTGTGTGTGTGTATGTGCATGTGTCCAAAACAAAGGAACGGCCCCCATAGAAAATCTTGCCCAAGGCCCCTTGGGCCTCTTGACTAAACCAGGCCTGCAATCAGCCATCACTGAGAGAAAAGCCGTTGGTCATGTGGCATCAGCCAGACATGGTTATGATCATCATATTCAGTAGAGCTCATATCATAAATACAGGCTTAACTGGTTGGCCAGTTAACGCTAAACATTATTATCAGTAAATATTATGATTTCATTGATCACCTTGTGAGACATGAGAGCAGTGTTCAGCCATGAGCATGTTCACATCTAAGCAAAAGTTTCCATTATTCATTAATCTATTAATTGTTTTTTGATAGTTTTTTGTTACTTATTAAATGTAAAAAAATAATAAATATAAAAATGGCACATCAAAATTTCCTGGAGCCCAAGTTGAAAGAAAGTATGGATGCAGGAATGTGCCTTGTGGCCCAGACTCTCAGGGGTCCAGACAGACTTACACTTTTTATCTTGTTTTGTAAAAAAAAATAACAGGTTGGGGGGTTATGTGCTGTAATTATCTTTACGGACAGGTGCAATGACTTTGCACTGCTTCCCTGGGTCTTATCCCAATTAGGATACCATGTTTGATACCGTTGTGCCTATTATGAGACCTATATTAAATCCTGCTCATCGGTAATATCTGACAACACACAATACAGCACAGAAGTTTGGGCAAATGCTTAAACATTTCAGCACAGATTAGACAAACAAGATACAACATGTTACTTACTCTGCCTGTCTCGTAGAGGAGGCCATGTGTCAAAACTGACACGGTGCATATTCCTAAAAACATTTGTGTTTAAACAAACAGTGATTCAATACAGGCCCATAGTTCAGTTTGGTCAGGCTCCAATGGGTTAATTCAGTCATGCTAAGATGACATCTTCAAAATGTTTTGCTCAATCAACAGTCCAAAATCCAAATTATGTCTACATCAATAAATGGTGTCAGTGGTCTAAAGAAAAAGATTTCCTAATCAAGTAAAGCACAAATACTTGTTCTATTAAGATGGCCACAACCATTTAATACAAACAGCTGTTTAAGTGCAGCAGACTTCCAGTATTGTTGTAAGAAGGTACATTGTGTCACTTGAAATTCATGAAAGATTATTTATAGATTACTGTAATGGATAGATAAGTGTTAGGACAATGCGTTTCGAAAAACGTGGTGAACATGATCAAAGGAGCCATTCTGGGTTTGCATGTGTTACAGCACAAACAAGTTTTAATGTCTTTCTGCCCTCCAATACAGAGTTGGGGGCAGTGGGGCAGGAAATAAATGTATTTGAAAAAGCAATCAACAGCCCACCCCCCCAAAGCCCCCACCCCACCCCCATGCTGATTTGCATCTGATCCCCAGATCATGTTTTATTTATCAGTAATCACAACCAATCAGGGAAGAAATTAATCAATGAAGGCGCAAGGCAGGAGCGATATCCGCCATCTGGGGGTCGCGCTGATCCCTCTACCCCCTGGCAGGCACACATGCACGGGCATGTACACATACACATTCAAGGTCCAACACAGTAGATACACATGCGTATGCACATACACACATTGGCAGGGAGAAGCAAATACAGACATGCGGTGAGAAAACACACACATTCACACATGTGTGGACACACATAGGGCTCAACAACAATGAGAACTAGCATTATGCACCCGCACACACACACACACACACACACACACACACACACACACACACACACACACACACTGAGTCCCCTTTCCTCTGGCTTGTCATAGGCTCATATTTAGGTGACTGATATTTTTCTCTCCCCCTACCAATGAGCTCCAAGCAAGTCCATATGGCCCGGATCAAAGGTGTTGCTGGGTGCATGCTTCTGCTTTATTGCCAGCCGCTGCTGTTAATTAGGAAACAAGATCACAGGCAGTATTAAAATCCAATTAAATTGATATGAACAGATTGCCAAGTGATGTTCGCTAATGTATAATTGAGCACCATGCAAATTTCTCTGGCTGCCTTTTGTTCTGCCGTGTCTCTGCCTCTATCTCCCCGGCCCACAATGAGCAACAGAGCTTGAAACTTTTCCTCTTTCTGTCATCACCGGCTGAGAGATAAACAAGTTAATGCCCTGAGATGGGGGTATTGCTTTCATCAGTTAAAGTGATATCCTCCCCTGGACATGTACATTTGAAAAATGTGTGTGTGTGTGTGTGTGTGTGTGCGTGTGTGTGTGTGTGTGTGTTATGATAGCTACCTCAACAAATTACTTCATATTGGATTAAGCTAATATGCAATATGCAATTTTTTAAACAAAATTATTTAGATCAGGACCCTCACAAGGGGTCACAAGATAAATCAAAGTGCAGTGCAGACTAACACTACTGTATGTTAGAGAGCAAGTCTTGGTCATTTAAATGTGTCAGAAAGCTGAAAGACATAACAGACGCCATGTCGTCTCTGGTAATGATGATAATGATGATCCTGAAGTGCTGAAGTCAGTTGATCAGGCAGGAGCCTGGTCTCAGTCCAAACTGCAGTCCCCTCCCCCAGCTTTCAAACAACAACGAATCCCACTGGATTACAGAGTCCCGCAGGAGCCCCTTAATACATAACGTAACCCTGTTTGTTCATTCAGTGGCAGCTGATGATAATCGCTCATTTATTAGCTCGTACTTCAAATGCAGACGGGCTGGGATATTTGTTTAAAACTGGATTGAGCATTTTGTGATGTTTGCCTTAATACTACACTTACTTATGCAAAAGTGCATCATGATAGCTTTTTAATTAGTTTCATTTCATTGAACTTGCTGTTCCATAAGGTACACAACCTTAAATCAGTGAAGAGAAATAAAAAGGCAATTCAGTCATATTACAGGCTAGGATGAGTTTCTTGTAGACTGTTTAAATTATGTTTTAACTTGTTTCACATATATTAAAGGAAACAAAAACAGTCTGGACTACTACAATACTACCCCCGCCAAATCCCCAGTAATTGCAATTAGACCTCTCTAATATACTGTGCATTTCTTTGTCTGTGAATAACTTTTGTGCAAACTGAAGATTTTTTATGTGCATGTCATGCCAATATCACATATATAAACTATTTCCTTATGAGGTGTAATAACAAATCTGTATGGTCTCAGTTTGTGGCAAACTTCATTTCAGTATATATTAAATTATAAGATCAGAGGAAAAAAAAAAAAAATGATTTTGTAATTATTATTAATATCATTATACCCACAGCAATGGGGTCTGTGGGACCCCAAACAATGAGGAAGTACAGCAATATGTAAACAAAACACATCGATTTTGTTTAGGCCAAGTCCCAAGCAGTTGTCTTGAATACCAGACATAAATCAAGTTACAGGTAAGTGTAGTATAGTACCCAGTAGTGCTTTTAACGAAGCTGACGACTGACATGTAGCACACAAAGGAAGCTCCAGCACTGCAGAGAAGAAAGTGAATTTCTTAAAGAGCGTCTAACTTTAACACTGATCTCGTCAACCTCCTCTAACATGGCAGGTCAGTCAGGTTATGGGATTGGACACATTAAGGATTAAGGATTAAAAAGTGGATTATAAAGGCTCCATCGTCCCAGGATTTGTGACATATTCATACATGGAGATGTGACTGGTCAGAGTGGTTAAGAAGGGGAGGATTTTACTCTGAGCTTTAAGCCAGTCCAGCGGTGGACTGGCAGATTTTAAAAACGAGGCTTAGCCCTACTGGAATGATGAATGACATCAATGATGATCAAGTTGTCAGACTGTGCTGGCAAGTAAAACTGTCATTTGCCTTTGCTTCCTGAATGACTTTTTTGGATCCTTTGACAGAACAGTTTTCAAATTGGCCTTGATGCAATCCAGGCGGTTTTGAACAGGTTCTGGAGACGAATCAGGTACATGGAGATTTTAGAGACATCTAGGTATCATTCTGCATGGGAGTTAGACAAAGAACTCCCAAGACCTAGACTTCCTTCTATGAAATGAGATCTATGGTTTTTTGAAGATGTTTCTGGGACCCTCATTTTCTAGGGATTTCGCAAAAACTTAATTCATTAAGGCCAGCACAGGTCTTTAAACATGTTCCAAGTTATCCAAGGAGAAGGATTTCTAGGAGGGTTCCAGGCCCCACTGAGATTCTTGTGTGTATTCACATCATTTCAGAAGACCTGCCAGAGTTCTTGAGGATGTTTTACTGACCTACAGTGGTCTGTGCTTATGTTCCTATAGTCTTTGAGAGTGAGCATCATGGGCTTTCAAGGGTCTTTGAGAAGATTCCAATTGTTTCAATGTAATGTTATTCACTAAAGATCCCAGATGTCTTTGAAGGGGTTTCAAAGGATCACAAGAGAACACTCTAAAGAATCGTAAAAGGTTACTGGACCCACTGATGTACTTGTGGAAGATCATTCCACAAGACTACAAGAGTTCGTGAGGATGTTTAGGGATGTCCAGGTTCTTGTAATTTAAACCGAGATGCTGGTCACTGGCTCTTGTCAGCACAAACACAAGTTTGATCAAGGAGCACTAACTGTTTGAATGTACCCCATTGTTTGATCAGCACAGTAAAGAACATGATGAAGCCAAACTAAGAAAAAATAAACTAAACTAAAACTTGTCCATGGCTGATGCAGACACCTTAATTCATGCCATTGTTTCATCTAGACTTGATTTGTTGTATTGTAACATTTTGTCAAGTCCGTCTGATAGTACGAAAAGTATCCTAATGGTTCTGAATGCAGCAGCTACAATTTTAACAGAAACTAAAAATCTGACCATATCACCCCAACTTAAGCTTCCCTTTATTGGCTTCCTATCCATGTTCATCCAGACTTTAAGGTGCTTCTGATGACTTACAAAACTGTAAATGGGTACACCTTTTCATACCAGTCTGATCTCCTTAAACCTTAAATTCTACGCCATGCTCTCTACTCTCAGGATACAGGACTCCTGTCTGTCCCTAGAATTAAAAAGAAGTCAGCTGGCAGCCCCCCCCTCTGGAATAACCTCCCTGCCGACATCGGACAGTCTGACTGTGTTAATTAAAGACTCTGTATTTCAATATAAACTTAAAACTCATTTCTACTTCTTAACTTCCAATTAGTTGCTTTGAGTACTTCAGGCCTTATACCTGTGACCATTATATGTTACTGTTTGTCTCAGCCTCAATTAATTTATTAAGCATAGTAATAAGCCCATAAGCCTAGTAGACCATGACTGTCCTGTTGACAAGAACACTATAAACTTTCTAAAAACCACCATCTCCCTAGCTTTCTGCTTATTTGTTGTCCCCCAAGCACTTAAACGTTCAAGATATGTGCCTATCTTTCTCGCTCTTCTCCCTCTCTCTCCCTAGTTTCTCCTCCTTGTCCTCTCTTTTCACTTGGGTTTGCGTGCTGGATCATTGATGGTCCTTGAACTTTTCTCTCTCCTCTAGATGTTCCTCATTCTGGATGTTTTTAATCTGGATATTCATCCTCCAGGAAATCCAGCCTCACTTCATGTTGATTTCTCTGTATGTGTGTTTGTGTCCTTTCACCTGTCCTATTTCTCCAGAGGAGCGGTGGAGAGTTGACACAAACTGGAAGTTGCTTGATGTCCTCCCACATACATATTCTTGATGTACGTTTACAACCAATTCATAATTTTGACATCCTCATTTTCGACACTGTCATTTTACTATGTTGCTCCCCTGTTGTTCTTCCTGAAATTCCATTTTAGTTTTTGGGGAAGTTTTTCTTAAACCAAATTGAGGGTCTACGAATAGAGGGTGTCATATGTTGTGCAGACTGTATAGTTGTAAAGACCCTTAAAGCACATTGATTTTAAGTGTGATATTGACTTGAAGGGGTACCAGTTTCAACTGAGGACTGTTTTTGAGGCTTTGAAGGGTCCCAGGGGTAGGGTCTTGTGAGTTCTGAAAGGGTTTCAGGACTTACTGATGAACCAGGAAAGAACAAGGTATTATGCAGGTACTTCGGTAGTGTTCTAAAGAAGGTTTTAGGGATATATCTGTATCTGTATTCTTGAAAGGTTTCCAGAGACATCCAACCCTTGAGGCTGGTTCCAGGGACCATCACGATCTACCAGGGCTTGTACATTCACTCTGGCCTTGCTCAGATCTCCTCAAATGTGCCTGATATGTCTAGTTGAAGGTCCTGGACATTTAAACCTGTTCTGGCAAACAAACCCAGTGATTACATAGTCTGGGAAGTCTCCATCATCCATTTCAAGCGTCACCAATCAAAACCCCATATTACCCCCAGCGATTAAATACCACTCACTCAAACAGCTGAATGAACCTAATCACATATATTGTTGACATATCTCACATACAAAACGAGAAATTAAAGGCTTGGATGTAAATGAAAAACAACAATCTCTCCATCAGATGCCACCATCGCCAGAGTCTCGGCTGCTGGCCAAGTCAAAACCTACCGGTAATGTCAGGATGTCGCCAAGTCAGGCCAAGTGTGGAATGAAGAGAAAAAGAGGGATGAGGAGAGAAGGGGGGATAAAGAGATGGATGAGGAGAAGTGGGTGCAGCTGGTGCCCTTTGTCTCTGCAGTGCTTGGTCCTCAGAGCTTCAGATCCACTGGGAGGGCAGAGAAAGCCCCAGTAATGACATGCTAATGTGACTGTCAGGAAAGAAAAGTAGAGAGATCGGAAATTGCGCCAATTCTCTGCCGTAAATGGGCAACATTGCAAAAAGGAGGGGAAATACTCCCCATCCTTTTTATATGAAAAGTGATAAAAGCCTTGATAAATCCCAATAAAAAGGGATTTGGAGACATGGGGCAAGCAGATAAAAGTGAAATGGTGGAGTAGGGATGCAGGTGGGGGAGGACGGATAAAGGTGTAATTTTGGTTGGAAAGAGTTTAAGCGTACAAGGCCTGCTGGGAAATCTGCATGTGGAGTTGGATGGTTTTGGGCTTTGAATCCCATTTTGACGACTACCTGTTTTGAACTCTCTTATAAAGTACACCAAAATGAAAGGAGAACAGACTGATGATCACATCCATCACTGAGGTATAGATTCATAAATTCCAGCACCGACCACCGACACACAGACAAAACAATATTGTATGCATTTTAAGTATGTATTTGCTTTAAATAATGTGAAGAATTTTGAACATCGATAGTTGATTTTCAGTTCAGTCTTGGCCTGCTTCTACACGACTTTTTCTACTCTGGAATTTGTAGAAATCAACTCAAAAGAAGAAGGAGGTGATTTCCCAAAGCAAAACAAGGTCAAACTAGCAACATTATTAGATTAATTAAAGCTACAGTTTGCAGCTTGAACAAGCACAATATAAAACTTTCCATCACTCATTCTGATGCCTCGTATGACTCTAAGCCCCTCCCACCAAACCCACACAAACAGCAGAACTTCATGGCTTGCAGATTCCACTATCCATGGGTTGACCCTCAAAAAACTCTAGTCCCTCTTCCCTCATCTTCTCAAAGACCCCCTCCAAGCAATTTGCAGCCCCAGAGCAGAGCACTCCAGGCTTCAGAGGCAGCTGTGACACTGCCTGACAGCAGAATGAGCAATCCATTCTCACTCCCGGTTTGTCACATATGGACGCTTGGTCAGGACCCCTTGATGTCACTTTTAAGGAACTGGGAAAAGTGTAATTTTTCAGTGTGCAGGGTAGACCAGTCAGTAGTAGTTATAGTTGTAGTATAAAGAGAGTCCACATATAGAGGGGGCTGGAGTGGTTGGACGGGTCAAACACAAGATTCTCACCTGGGAGACCAGGGTTCATGTCACATGTGAAATCAAAAGTAAAGGTTGATTTCTTTAGTAAGTGAAGTAACTTAATGTGCGTAAGCAATGTACAGAACTATTTATTGCGTATTTTAATCCAATCCACTGGCCTCTAATAACACCGAAAAGGAAAGTGGACATGCTAAGCTTTGAGCCATCAAATAGCTAATTAACCATATGGTTAGCACATAATACACACACACCACTGTCCTCCACAAAAGTTGCCACTGTTTGTCATCAAGCCTCTTATATAAGCACCATGGTATCAGACATAATGAGCTTGAAGCTCTGCTTGGAGCTGGGATGTGTTCACACTTGTGTTTTGTACTATATGCCACTGTAGGCAAAGGAGGTATTGGAAATTTATCACAATTTGCAAGATTTTCTGCTGGATTTTCCTCCATTGGATCAGGTTTTCAGCATCTGAAGGGATGTGCATTTGCATCTACATTTGTAGAACAGCTAATAGGGAGACCCTCTCTCTGAACTGACCTGCGATTGGACAAAGTTTGCCATCACAGGCTCAACTTCAAAATACTTAAAACACAGCCAAGAGGAGGTGCAAAGTCTAATTTACTCTCAGACCACTTGAAATACAAGAAGTTATTATGGAATTTTTGCCCAACTATGCCAAAACAATACCAGTATATTTATTGCTTGAGCATTTCCAGTCCACTTTAAGTGTGTTTTTACATACTTTTTGAGTATTTTCAATATACTTTTAGTGTACTTGAAAACTAGGGATGAACAGGGTTTGCTATACATGTGTGTCCTCAAATATAGTATGCATTTGATGCACATTAACGCCTGTTTGTCCATGAAACATTTGGCACCTCTTCTTGTCTGATCCTTAGAAAATATTGGTCATTTCTTATTTTTCCTGTCATTGACAGCATGCTACAGCATTATGGATGTTTGATCTTATGATAATAAAGTATATATGATTTTACTAAAAATAATTCACAATAGTGTAATTATTAAAAGTAACCTATATTTCAATGGTAAATTTAGTTTGATAAACTTTTGCGTTTTTCATAACAGCATAAAATTACCATACTATTTATCTGTATAAGTTTGTTTTAAACGGTGTTTTAATGCACTTACTGAAAGTATGCTTCCAATCTATTTAAAGTAATTACACATTTGTATAAATCTACTTGAAACAGGCTTTGCAATATTTAAACACACTAGAAGTACACTTAAGTATAGATTTAGTTTTTCACTTGGGTTTGACTGTCTTAACTTTGACAAAAGTCTGGATTTTTTTTAACTTTACTTCAATTACTTTGGACATATGTCTCCACCTATTTGAAAAACTATGTGTTTGCACAAGACAATGCCAGTAATTAGAACTTTTAGAATGAATATCTGTGGCATCTGTGCTTAAGAAATGGTAATGTGGTAAGAAACAAAGCATGTTAATAGTAAAACAACAGCAACATGCCCGCTATACATTTACAGCTGCGCTGCAGCTAATTTGTTTCGTGTTATTCTGAGTGTGTGTGTATTAACAAGTATTTAAAAGAGCATTAGTATGCTTCCAAACACAGAAAAACGGTGTCAGCAAAATGGCTTTAGTATATTTGTAAACTGCATCAAAGATGCTCTGGAACAACAAGATTATGCATTTCAAACTGCGCCAGTGGTATGAAATTGTATACACATCCTGTTTCCTGAAAGGTCCACTGGCCCTTTTTAACACTAATGCATTACTGGTGGACTATCCTGCTTTGACTGTCTGAGAAATGCCATTTTAGTGTCAGTGTTAAGAGAATATATGTAGCTTGTGAATAAATGGTCTAATACTTTGGTGAATATGGGATGAAGGAACCAAGGGTCATAATCTGTGCTCATGTTCAGGTCTCCCATCGGAGGGAACAGACTCAGGACCTGCTGCAGGTCTTCTAAAGGGGCGTGTCCGCGGTGACACTCGCATGACACAGATACAAGAAATGACTTTTCAGTGGGGTGTCTCGGTTCTTCAACCATCTCTGATTACATCTAATTTCTGCTACTGTTTATTCATTAACATACATGGATCTGCATTTAATTCACAATGTATCTCTGTCTGGAGGAAACAATGCTGCTATTTAAGAAACAACTCCACTCCATAAATTAGCTCAGCTTGCACTCTTTTTTTTTGAAATAATGATATCTGAGATCTATTAATATATTATGTCTATGTATGCGTATATGCATTAATATTTTTGTAGACATGGTGGTAATATGGCCTCAAAGACATAGTATGCAGTAAAAAAGAGACTGATGACACCATGCAGTAGAGTGGAATCATTCGAGTTGTTATCGTCATCATTCAATATCCTCCATTGCTCATGGAAATCTAGGCTGATGTGACTCAGGCAATAATCACGTTCATGGACAAGGTAATGTATTAAAGTTTTATTCACATTACATTCAGTCATGTGTTTCCACCTTATGTCATTTCATTCTAATGGAATAGCCACAAGTCACACAAGCAAAATCAGCGTTAACTTGCTAATTTATCATTAGATGAGTCGACTGCCTGATACAGCTACTGTAGCTAACATTATGTGGCAAATTCAGATCCTGCATTTGAAGCCTTTACCACAGAACTGTTCTTAAACCAAACCAGTGTGGTCATTGCAAAAACACAAAACCATTGCTACGAACTAAAGTATGTGCACTCATACTGTTACCTACACAGGATGCACACCTTAGTTGTTAGAAAAAGGACTGAACAAATACATAGCAAAGTGATTTGTGTACTCTGCATGTAAAAGTGGTCATGTGCTCTTTGTACCTCAAGATCTTTGTAAGTGCTTCTGTTGGCATATGAATAAGATGCAAGGATACACAGGTAGCTCCTCACTTGATGTCTCATTGTCCGTCAGTGATAAGACCAACAATGGGTTGCTACAGCTATGCATGAATTCAAACGTAGCCTTATTTGAACATAAATTCTAACTTAGGTGAGAGTTTACACACTACTAACATTTTAAGGGTTGCACCAGCTGAAACTGTTTCAGTATAGATATAAGTTAGAGCCTAAATCTTACACCTATCCCTCAGTTGGTTTAAAGTAATCTGTAAAATAGTGGTTGGCATGGTGCATCATTTTGAAGTCTTGGAGGACAAGGAGGAGCAAATTATACTATTTCTTTTGCATCAATGACACATTCTCTGTGATAGATTATACCCTTTTGACATTTATGATGACTCTGATTTATACTCATGCTTTTGTTTCCATGGGCAGAAATATGGAGGATTAGCGACCTGCTAGCAGCAGGTATGCAACATGTCACACACACAGAAACTTGAGTGTGTCTGACTCTCAGATATTTTGCTAATAATTTCAAAACTTGGTCGGTGATTCATTTGAATAGCATAAAGCATAAATATACTTTGTGTAGAGCAATAAAAGCAGTCACATTATCATTATGTACTCACTTAAACTATGTTCAACTATGTTAAGTTTGCAGCCCAACCTGAGCAACAAAACATGAGCCGTCAGAAGCTGTACCAGAAAACTGGTTTCCACAACATCCATTTGTGTGTAGATGGCACCCACATGAGAATCAAGAGACCCAAAGATAATGAGAATGACTGTGTAAACAGGAAATGATACCGGTCAATCAATGCAAAGATTGTGTGTGATGCTGATGTTGTTATTACAAACTCTGTAATCAAATGGCCAGTGGCCAAGCCTGACAGCTTCATCCTTAAGCACTCTTGCTTTGGACAGGCTTCAAGGCAGAAAGATACTCTAGGAGATTGTTGAGAGAGTCTATTCTCTGAGAAAACAGTTTATGACCCCATAGCTTCAGTTCAGCACTCTCAAAAATTGGAGAGGCTATGGATCGGTGCATTGGCATTCTGAATAACCTACGGGCCTATTGCGTGTTATAACTTACACCAGAGTAGTTAAGAGGAACTTAACGTCTCCATGGTGCAACCGAACAATGACACAGCCTTAGTATCACATTAACTCGTTTCAACATGTTGTTTAGTGTGGACTTTGCACCATGACTTAAGAACTTATAGCTGGTGCAGTGGGTCATAGGGCCTTACCACTAGACAGAACAGAAACATATCAAACTTCTGCTATGACAGTCTGATGACAGATTTTTTTTGTAGAGAATATAAGCACAATGAGCAAGGATTTTTAGCTGTTCATACCAAATTTTGCAAGTGCCATAAGCTATAGCTAACAGATTCAGTCCAAGATTGGTTTTAGTAAGTAGCTAACGTTACATCAAATGCTTTGCAAAGATAGGATAGTCTGGTGGCTGGAGTGTGGGAACAGAACAGAAGATCTGAGCTGGAGGCTGGTGACAGGGCAGCAGGAGTGGAGGCTAGCAGCAGGGCAAAATATGTAATATAGGTCTTGACGCTGGATGGCTGAAAACATTTTGTGTATTGCCAGGCAGAAGATCAAGTGTACTTATTAAACAGTGCATTGCTGAGTGTGACTCTGTCTTCTTCTTGCATGTACAGAAATATTTAAGATAGCACACTGGCTTTTTCATAAACAAAAACATTGATTTTTGACATTATTATGTTGAATATTTAACTTTTCTTTTCTTTTATTTTCAAATGAATATTTGCATGAGAAAGACACAAAAACATCACTACAGTCTACATGGTATGTGTTATATTTTTAGTACACATACTCAATGTGCACTTGTAAAAGAATATGTTTTTGTACAGAAATGAGGGTGTATTTGAAATCACTGTAAACAAATTTGATGCTAGATGAGGATATTTTTTTTTTATTTTTCCAGATTTCTATATTCTCTTTAAGATATTTGCATTTATGTGCTGGCACATAAATGCACTCATTTTAATATATTTCACTTTATTCATTCACTGTCACTTGTTTAAAGGAAAAAAAAATGTTTTATTGCAATTTGCCATTTTTTCTTTTAGTTTTGTGAGATACTGTAAGTATAAATATTGGCTCAATTAGCCTAAACACAAAATAAAACCCACTAAACCTGCCGCCGAGCACAAGCTATTATAGCATCTAAGTAATTCTTTTACAGCCAATTCATCTCCCAGATCTGATGTTTGAGTCTCTGCTGTTAACCTACAGCTTAGAAACACCTCCATCCAACATACAGTATAGTATATTGGGTTGTAATTATCTGTAACTTACATGTATTCTGTATTGTAAGTTTGAGACCATAAAAGGCTTCAACTGTAATAAAATAAAATATAGTAATGTTGGTCAGAAAATTATAAAAGAGTGTTATGGCTGTGTGTGTGTGTGTGTGTGTGTGTGTGTGTGTGTGTGTGTGTGTGTGTGTGTGTCCTAAATATGACAGATGAGTGTAAGGTGTGGGTGTGTATGAGCACCTAATTGGCCCAGATATCACAGAATGAAATATTCATGTTGAAGCTCAGCGTCTTTTGAAAAGGGAATCTGGTGTGTAATGATGAAGTTGGACTACTTTATCTGCCGTGCACCCCACTGACACACTTAAAGCTCACCATGCGGCACCTCCCACCACCCACACACACACTCATGCACAGAGGCCTCTGTACACAAACCTACTCAAGCATCCTTATGAAGTTAATGCATACACATAAACCTGTGATCATAGCTGTATATAAGTCATGTGTACATTTCACATTGTGAATATGCACAAATTCTTTTCTTATCCATCCTTGACTGTGCAGTCAAGAAAGTACATTGTCTAGTTGCTTAAAGTGGATTTTAACAACAGAATCTGTGCTCACTGCAAGGTGGGAAGCGGAGTGCAGTGCAGAGGCAAATTGCATCAAAGCGTGGCATAGGTTAATGTGATCAGTGTTAGCCAGGGAGCAGGTCACAAGTCACTTTAAGTTTATGTAGTAAGTGGTGAATGTTGAGAGGTCATTAACAGACAAGTTATAACAGTTATAACTAAGTGCTTCAACACCTAACCTGTTTAGTGTGGTGGAAAAAAAACTGGAGTTTTTGCCTGCTTAGTTTGGTAATTTTAAGGTAAAACATGTCAGTGGAACTCTGATGGGGATAAAAAAAAAATGAGGCCAAGACTGCTTGAAAAGTAGGGTCTTGGTCTGGTTCCAAGTAGACTCTAATGTGGTTTGTATGCTGTGCAAAAAAAAAAAAAAGCAGACCAACCACTGGACTGCATGTCTGTATGTGTTTTGTGATGATATGTTACCTGAGGTCATTGAGTTTTTTGCAGAGCAGTACAATGCAACATATAAAGTATGTCACACATGAATGAATTTACCACAGTAGCATGCATACAATACAGCTTTGCAGTATGCAGGATATACAGTGTACAAGCAGGGTTGTACAGAGTTGCAGTGAAACAGCTTCACATTCAGATAAAGTAATCTCACAGTTTTGTACAAGTGAAAATAAAAGACTGTTTATTCAAGAGAGATAAGAAATACACATAGCTCTAATCACAAATAGAATAAATGTATGAAAAGATAGATGATGTTTGATAAATTCTGCTTAAGCAGGTTCTGCTTGAGGTTTCTGCCTGTTAAATGGAAGTTTTTCCTTGCCGACGTCGTCCAGGGCTTGCTCATAGGGGAATTGTTGGAATTGTTGGGTCTCTATACATTAAAGAATATGGTCTAGACCTGCTCTGTGTGGAAAGAATGTGTGTGTGTGTGTGTTTGCGTGTGTGTGTATGTGTATATATATATATATATATATATATCATCCCTCCAAATCTATATCCATCTCATGGCCCTCTCAGCAGGTTCTTTGGTTGACTTGATGGCTTTACTCTTTGCAGAGGTGTTATGTGGCCTGGAACCTTAAGCTGCTGTCCCAAATCAACTTGCAGCTCTTTGTCAGACTTCATGATGGTCCTGGCTGCAGTCAGACTGATCTCTAACCCTAACAAAGGTGATGTTAGGGAACCAAGCTCCTTGGTTCTGATCATAGCTTTAGAACTGCACTTCACCACTGCCTGTAGCACCTGGTTGTGGTGCCAGCGATAGTGGCCTTCTCCAAGGGCTTTCTAGGCAGCTATTGAGGATGTGCTGCAACAATCTGCCTCTGTTACATCAAGGGAATGATAGACTCAGTCATAATTCACTCTTTCCCCAGACACGGTGGTTTGCTGGGCTTGGCAGGACCATGAACTTGATGTGTAGTTAGCGTGAACATAAACTAAAAGACAGCAATTCATATTTTTTGTTTTTTCTTGACTAAATGAACCAAACAATGAGTTGATTACAGATAAAGTCTCAGACAAATATATGTCAAGAATAAAACGAAAATCTACATCAGAAAGTCTTTCACCTGTTCAAGAGCTGTTCTGGTGACATTGAAGCAGTGACAGGCGAAAGAATGAGTGGTCAGCAGTGGACGTGTGAGCAGAGCAGAGTGACATACCAGGCAGAGCGGAGTGGGTGGTAGATGAGGCAGGCTGACAGAGATCACAGCAACGTAAAGGCCATAGCATGACTACCATGTTAAACCTGGGCTGATGAGCTGATGGGGTGCAGATGAGTGCCTTGAAATAGGTGTGTAGACTGAACAACAATCAAGAAACTGGGAGCAAAGGTATGTTACGCCCACAACACACACATTTTTAACTTCTTTTAAGTTATAGAAACTATCTTTGAGTACCCTGAAAAGCGTTCTATAAATGAAATGTATGATTAATTTTAATTTTTATTTATTTATTTATTTATTTATATCTATTACATACACATAGAAAGAAACAGGGAACAGGGAAGCAAAGGAGGCACTGGGCAGGAAAAAACAAAGGAAGCACCAGGAATAACTGAAGGCACAGTCATGGCCGTGAGAGCACTCTTGTCTTGTCTTTTGCCAGTTCAGGAGATGTAGATTTGGTGCAAAATTTGAGTGCTTGTCCTTTAGTACTTAATAAGATCCTCCTTGATCAATAGTAGAGGGCAAGCACTTCTAAGCTCCTGTACAGTATTGCCAAACACACTACTCTTTTGTTTTGAGGGGATGTACTTCCTATTCATTGATCATTGATGTTATGCAGGCCAGACGGGAAGCTTTGGCGGACCAGATGTTGCGGGCCGCCAGTTGACAATCACTGCCCTACACCCTCCTCCTCCTCCTGGATACACAACAGAGTTTCTCAACATACCCTCCACCCTGGAAACCTCTGGAACCAGCTCACAAACACAAACTCACTGATTTTCCCATCACACACCCAGCCACTCAAGCCTTGGTAGTGAGCAGCACAGGCCTTGGCACAGTTCAACTTAATGAGTGGCAGCTCAGAGTCCCCTGCCACTGCTGGGTGGCCATGAGAGATAGAGAGGCAGAGAGTAACAGAAAGAGAGACCTGATTGAGCAGGGTGGATTGTGGGACTGCATATGCTGTGTGTTTCTGCGAGGCCTTGGCCGGCCAGCTGGCGACTGAGCTCTCAGAGCCTCCCTGAAGTGATGCTAAACATAGAGAAAAAGAGAACTGAAAAAACATAACCACAATGGGAGTGTTGCCCTTTGTATGGACAATTAATTAAAATCCATTTATTTCCTCCTTTTATTCATTCTGTTTCTCTGTCTCTGTTCTGCTTAACCAAAGCTTGTAAAACCTGGCCACAGAGAGAGGCAAGTGTGGCCAAACTGGGGATGTCCCATCCAAACCACAAACAGCTGACAGCCTTCAAGGAGCTGCTAAATGGAAGAGGAGGAAAAACAATGGCTTCTCTGCATTAGAGAGCACAGAGACACCTGAGGGTCTCTACAGGCCCGCTGTAGCAACATTGCACTGAAGCTGGCTCCTGTTAAAAATATACTCAGCCAGTAATTGGCCTTCACAGGATGAAACATATTCAACAAATATCTTCATGTGCTGTCCTGTTGTCATTATATTATTTAGTGTACATAGCTAGTTTATCAAATAGAAAAATGTTTAAAAACTGATTATTTCTATTTAGTATTTTATGTCTTGTAATGGAAGTAAATATTTATGTCCATGCATTTGCCTGTGCCTTCCTAAACAATCATAACACAAACAATTCACATGAGCATCTTCTGATCTGCCACCTCTATGTAACGATAACGGTCATGGTTAAAAGAAACCAACACTGAGTGTTAGTAGCATGTAAACTGCAATCATAGTCAATCATCAGTCAGAAGCATTGTGTGCCCAACCCTACAACCCTTAACTCTATCCAATGACCTCACTGACTAATGCTTAGCAAACATGCTAGCTTGAGAGTATTGTATGACCAGTGTTTTCATTTTAGTTGGTTAGCCTTGGTAGTTTGCTCAGCTACAATAGTTTGGTAACTAATCCAACTGTAGCCAAGGCTTTCTAAATCTGTTTGAACACCGGTTTCCTTTTTGAAGCTGCACTTAGTTTATTCTGAACTTCTGTGGAGGACCACAGTGCAAGGAGACAGTTTGTGTCTTCCATTGACTACTGCTGCTTCGATTTCACGTTCACACTCCCTCTTGATTTTCTTGTTCTTTTGATTAGGCAGACAAGAGTGCACTGTTTTATTTTTTTTTCTTTCTTTCTTTCTTTTTTTTTTCCATTTTTGGCCACATAGATCTAGTTGGTCTTGTTGGTCACAATAATCCCGCCCTCATCCCCTGACATGAGTGTTGGGGCCACTCTCAAAGCAGTTTTCCTGACTGAGAGCGAGTTCTTTGGCTGTAAAGATTGTTCGAGATTAAGCGCTGGCTCAGAACCAGCCCGTGAATTGCCTTGGTGGAAAAGGGGTATTAGAGGAAACTGGGTCCACCACATTCAGTGTGTTTCTACTTTAAGGGGAACCACTGAGATTTGGAGTGGGATACCACCTGCTAGACTGTTTGCCTCATGTGTTATTAGATGAAGAGGGGACAATTAATAAAATAGACCTCGGTCATCATATTTTTGAAATGTAAAGAAAGTTTTGATTTCTAAACACACTTTTCTGGTCCATAATATTGTTCTGCTAGCCACTATGACCTGCAAGCCAACAGTCACGTGCAGGTGGTTTTAGCTGATCACCACAAATCATATTTGATTGAGTAAAAAAATCCAAAATATTAGAAGAGAAAAGAGAGGGAATTTGAGATACAAATACTTAAACATCTTAAATATCATAAAATCATGACGCTCTCTATCATGCAGGTATAGAAAGACTCCAGTTGTCCAGGTGAGTCATTCACTCTAGATAAGCCTTCTCTTCATCACTGGAGATCAGGGACACCATGACTGTGTAATCAGCAAAATGAATGATGCTGGTCAGACATGGCCTCACAGCTAATTAAATTCTAAAGCGCTGGAGAAAACACCACTACTCTTGACAGCTTGTAAATTTAAATCAGAGAAAGCACAACATTTACAATATTAGGCTGAATTTTCAAAACCCAGGAGAAATTGACTGGAATATTTCAAAAGAACATACAATGAAATAAACTTTCTCAACCTCTTGTAATACTAGTTTGACAGCCTTTAGTCTTCCTTCCACATTTAATTCTCAGGTGACAGAAAAAATACTGAAATGAAACACCCTGTTCAAATTCAATTTCAGAAACATAAGAATGGAGAAAAGTAGCTTGATTGACCTAGAAACTTGAAATGGATGTAGTCCCTTCGACTGGTGCAGCACCCCCTTAACCTGCTCCTCTACACTCAACAGCTGTGAAACACCTGCCATTTGAAAAACAGAAAAACAATTCAAAATAGAAACTCACATGAATGACAACAAAGGTCTTTTTTTGTGATTCTCCACCCACTCCATTCAAAGTCTGTATTTCTGTTGTGTGTATGTGTCTCTAACAGAGGTTCAAGAAAACAGTGAGTTCCCTTGTTTCCCAGTTTGTCTTGTGAAGAAGTCACTTCGACAAGAGGCAAAATGTTTTCAAGTTTCTGCAACTGGAATTGGCTGTCTTAGTCCCTTAGCCTCCTGCAAACCTTTTAACCCTATTTTTGCACACCTATAACTATCAGCTACACATCGTGCATTGCATTACATCAACTAAAGCCATTGTTTACTCTTCATCTCCTTTCTCAGCTCACATTTTCTTCTCTTAACATCATCACTTTTCCTGTCCACTATGTCCTGAATTTTCTTCACTCCATCCCCTCTTTTCAACACCTGTACACTAACTGACCAGGTGCAGTTCATGCACTCATACCATAAGCACTTGAAGGGTAATATTTTTAACTTTGGTAACTTTGCCATGACTTAGTCTTGCTGATAAGCTTGTGTGTTCATGTAGTTGCATGCAATACAACAATCCATGTTGTGTACATTCTCTTTCATTTTGCTTCACAATACTCTACTAAGTGGTTCAGATACTAAACTTGGTGAAACCTTGTCTTACTCTCAGCTGAAGTTATTTCAGATACCCAAATTTGACCATCAAATAACATTTTAATGTACGAAGCACAGTGCAAAAGCCATAGTGGAGGAACATGATCTATATTATTCATGCCCACATGTTGTCAGTAGATTTTTTGCTTTTGCTGTCAAGTGCTGTCAGTTTGTACAAAGTTTGGTCTTTACACTACAGACTGTGAAGATGTCTTCCAAAGCAAACTGTTGCACCAATGCCCATTCATCTGAATACAACATTAAGGCCTCAGAAGATGTGGTCATGTGGGAGGCTTGGTGACTTGGTGGCAACCTGCAAAACTATTTTTTTGTGGCAGCTGGGAACTTGCTCGTGCCTGCAACAATAATCCTGCATGCTAGCTTGTTAGATACTTATGGCTGTCACTGTAACACTGACATGCAATTTAATTTATTCACAAAGTTTACTGAAGAGTATACTTACCATAAACTGCAGTCTCATTACAAATGCCTCTTATGTACTCCCACATAGCACTAAACAAAAAACAGCTGATAAGCTAGAATAGGTAAGGCTATTATCTAGGCTTGCTATTGGTCAATGGTACAAATTTGTCAAATTTCACCAATTTTTAACTTGATGCTGAAGATTAATGCAGAATTACTTCACTCATTTGAGCAAATGTACTGATTAATGTACTGATTAAATTAATTTATTTGTTTTAAATGTTGGCGTGACTCCACTTTTATTCTGGAAAAAATAATAATAATAATTGTAGAGAGCCTGAAAATATATACATTATGCAAGCAGAGTTGGGTTTGGTTTGAGTTTTTGTTCTGCTGTCGGAAACGTGGCTGCTGGCTCTTCAGACCCTCAAGTTGTTCACTGGTGTTTTTCTAGTGGATGCAAAGTGACCTGTTTGGTTGGGGAGGACCACAGGCTTTCCTGTTTCATATGCAGATAGAAGGCACCTCTGAAGGAGGTAAGATGAAGGCCTCCTCCTCCCCTTCTCCAGGTCTCAGCTCTGAGGATGAGAAAGTGAGGAGGGCTTCAAGGTGGACCTGTGTAGAAGATGCATGGATGCTGCTTTTACGACAAAAATGCACACACACACACACACACACACACACACACACACACACACACACACACACCCATGATGCAGACTCCTTAGGGCCTCAGAGTAAAGTCATACACTTCTTTCATTGAGGCCAGAGGTGGATGGTGGATGGTGGATAAAGCGGAAAGGCGACACAGGATTTGAATAATTCTGCATCATAGACACATGCTGCATAACAAAATGTAAAAACAGAAAAAGGCACATTGATTTTCTTTGGAAAGCAGGGGAAGGAAGCTGGTGTTTCAGAGACACAGCATCTTCACCACAGCATAGCGCAGAGTTTGAAGACACAGCAGCACACATTTTTTTCATTCATTCATTAAAAATCAATTCATTCATTCAGTCACTCATTTGTTCCTTCAGTCATTTGTAAATCAAAGTAAAGAATACAAGGAAAAACGTTATTTTTCAAAACATTCATTCAGTCATCAAAATATAATTCATTTGTTCATTATTCTTTCTTGAATATGATGCCTGAAATATTTATTTTTCAATATTTTGTCAGATAAATTAATAAATAAAGGAATCCTTTCAACCATTTATCAAAATATTCAATCATCCATTTTAATACGTTCCTTCATTGCATTTTTTATTCATTCTTCAAAACATTCATTTATTCATCCATCCATGGAAGCTTTGGTTTCTTCCTGTGTTTTTTTGGTCCCTGATTCATTTTTTCCATTCATTCATTTTTTCCATTCATTCATTTCACCCATCCATTGATTTTTAAAAAAAAACTGTTTAGATTCTTTCTTAATTTTACGTTCATTGCTCTTATTGAATTGATTCATCAATTGTCCATCAGTGGACCATATTCACACAGCGGCCATGCTCCTCTGACAACAATGTGTTCCTGTGCTCCTGGTTACAAGTTGTATAAACAAAGGGAATCTGACAAATCGTTATCATTTCACTGCTTCCTGATTCATCAGCAACTGAAAAGACAATGATAGTGAAAATCCAGAAGGATATCGGGCCATATTTCAAGGTAAAGTAACATATTTTATAACCTAACTTGGCTAGGTTGGCTAGAAGAGGCACAAATAAAATCTGAAATATCAGTGCACTGCTTGGACACATTTATTTAGGCCTGGAATTAAAATTCACTCAATGTAACCACGCTATCCTTTCTCTTTTCAGTTTCTAATCAGTCAGGAAGGAGTGAAATCGTAACAATTTGTCAGATTCCCTATGTTTATACAACTTGAGACTGCCTGTCAGGACACGCTCTATGGCGCAGGTAGAAAGACTCCAGTTCTCTACAGTAGGAAGTAGGGCTGTCAAGGATTATTCCAAATTTGAATTCATATTTGATTCGTTGTTCAATTTGTGATTGCTGGAACACTGAAAAGATGAACCAAGAAGGTTTTGGTGAGTTCTTGTGTTTTAGTCTCATTTGAATGGAGTGTGTTTTACAATGATAAAATTACTGTTTCTGTAAATGGAGTCTGGTGGCTTTGGCAAGAAGGATATAACAGCTGTTTCTGCTTAAACAAAAGGAATCTTAACGAAAAGGTCTCTTCCTGTTGGGATCCTCTCCATAATGTTGTCAGATACCACTTTCGTGGCTGACGGCTGCAGCCCTCTCATTCAATACTGAAGAAACTTGAGATTAGTGACTTGGGCAGAAAATATGTGAAAATCCAGTCCATTATCACAGATAATAAGTGACCAGAATCCCTCCTGTTTGTCTGCGACATTGAAATCTTCCAGGATAAGTGGTGCTGCGCAACTACACACACAACGTCACTTTCATTGATTGAAAATGAAACGGAGGTCAAGCTGAAACGAGCACATAATTCAACAACACAGTGGAGGACATTCTTTTATTTGTCTTTTTTGTAAAGTGTTGGTATGTAGACTTTTTAAAAGACATTTACGTCATAATAATTTACAAGTAGTGTGTCTCTTGTTGCATTAGTTTTCCCTCTCATGGACATAATGATGTTTTTTTAAGAGGGAATGTTCAAACGTTGGAACACAGCAGTACATAATCCTTTTCATGACAACATTTGAGTTTCCCACCCTAGGGTTGACGTCAGAGGAAAATGGCTGCCATGTGAATCTGGTCTGTTCCTTTTGTTATTCATTCATTTGTTCATTCATTTATTTCCCAGTTAATGGTGACAATCCCAGCATGAACTTGGCGTCCATAGACCACAGTGTACTGTGAATAAGTCAGTTCAAAAGTATAGTTTGTGTGTGTGTGTGTGTGTGTGTGTGTGTGTGTGTGTGTGTGAGAATGTGTGAGTATGTGCTTGTGTTATCAGTAAAAACCTGTAGTGTGATTAAATTGCAACTTGTTCACTGCTCATCTCCACACAGTCCAACCCTGTGCTGTAAAATTACTATGTATTTACTCATCTTTGTTGGTCCTCTCACACAAAGTGCTGCAGTAACTGCGACACTATGCAGCAAAAAGAGGAAAGCATGTAATTTCATAATTATTAAAATGTGGATATAAAAATGTGTGAGTTCATCACGACTTAATTTCTACATTTCTGCAGATCACAAGTCACCATATTATATTGAAATTGATATCAACAAAGGCTAATCGCGTTTTGAAAATTTAAATATGACCACTTATTAAACAGTCATCTCATCAAGTGCCAATATGTCAGAGATTACAAAAGCAGAATGTGGGGTCTCCAGTGACTGTAATTAAGGCTGACCCATCCACTTAAAAATAATGGCTATAAACCCATTATTATTTTGAGGAAATTCCCTTTTCAGAAATGATTGAAGAATGGAAGAATGATTACCCTTCTTTCCTCTTTTACTTGGTCTTTTTTAAATCACAGCAGAGGGCTAATCTTTCTGCAGCCACAGACAGACAGCATAGCAATGGTGCCCCAAAGAAATGTGTTGAATAAATGGACAAGGCGGCAGGATTGTGAGGTGACTCTGTGTGTGTGTGTGTGTGTGTGTGTGTGTGTGTGTGTGTGTGTGTGTGTGTGTGTGTGTGTGTGTGTGTGCGTGCGAGAGAGAGAGAGAGAGAGAGAGAGAGCAGGGCACCCAAAAGAATGCTATTTTCTCTTCTTTGCAACACCCCTCATAATAAAAAATCTGATGGAGTTTCTTTAATAACAAAGGAAAGGATTTGGCGTCTCCTTCCTTCTGCTAATTTATTCATTCAAAAGTCTTAATATCTGTGCAGCGGGCAAAGGATCACACAACACACGCTAAGCATTTTCCCTGCCACTCAAGATTTTTTTTTCTTTTTTTGGCTTCATTAAAAAAGGTTAGAGATTAGATTTTTTTTTTCTTTTTTTCATGAAAGCTTCCCAAATGTCAATTTTCTATTAGAAGGACAGTCAAAATGCAACAACAAGACTGCTTGATGAGTTCAGTGAGGCAGTAAGTGTGTGTGGGTGGGCAATGGGGGGTTCATAGACAGTATGTCAGCTTTTCACAGCAAATACTGACTATACTGTTTGTTGTTTGTTGTTCAAACCTTCTTAAATGTTATTAACAACACTCATGGCTTCTACTTCTGATAGGTTCCTCTCCAGGCATTGATTAAACCCCTAAAATCTCATCTCTGTTCATCAAAATGACATGTTTAAAAGTTTTATGAATGATGAAAATATCTTCATGCCTTAAATTACTTAGATGCAACTCTACACTTTTACCTGGATCTAGTATGGGCAAATCCAGTAACTGCCTCTATCTCCACCTTGAGTCACTGCTCGACTGCAACCATAGATGTTCAAAGCATAAACAGATTCCAAGGAACATCCCCAAAGTCATACAAAAGTTTTCTGTCAGAATGATGAAAATTCAACATCTAGAATGTCCTGTCAGCATTTGACATGAATCATCATGTAACCTGGCAGGCTGATATTGGTTAATATTATCTGCAACAGTCAATAGACTCGTACTCATTTTGTGTGGCAGACTTCATCAGAAATGGCAGCTAAGTTTTACTGAGAACAGAAAATCATTCATACACTGTTAACCAAAAGTTTCTCAATAAATCTGCGTTGACATAGGACTTGCAAAATGATGCCCTTGTTTACAGCAATAACATCTTGTTTGATTAGTTCCTCATATGTTCTGATAGTTTAACGGAGCAGTAAGTAATGTTATCATCTGGATCTTTTCTTGTATTTGGCTGATTTGTCAGCTGATTTGGGATTTATACACTAGCATTTTAAAAATGCCATGAAATGAAAGTATAGAAAGGTGATGTACACATAAATCAAGTGTTTCCTTTGCAGACAATACATGCAAAGAAATGTGATTCGTGTGGCCTCCAACCAGCACAACCATCACACACACACACTCACAGTCATGTTTCAATCAATTTTGGCAGCATTAATGAGACATATTCATTTTCTAGAGACTTACCACAACCATAAGCATTACCACTACTTGCCTAACCCTAACCCTTACCATAACCTTAACCTAAACCTAATCTTACCCTAACCTAAACCGACTAATGTCCCCACAACGTGAGTAATACACTGACACACACACCCACTCTCTCTCACACACACACACACACACACACACACACACAGAGAGAGAGCTTCCGTCAACCATGTAGCAGTAAGAGAGTGATTCATTCCAGACTGTTTTTATCTGACCTGAGCCAAGTGTTTTACACACTGCGGTCAGGCCTGCCGAGTGCTTTCTCACTCAGAGATTTTACCGTGTGGATATGTGTGTGTGCCTGTGTGTGTTTGTGTATGCGTGTGTGTGTGTGTGTGTGTGTGCGTGTGTGCGTGTGTGTGCGTGTGTGAGTGTGTGTGCCCTCTGCCTGGTTCGAAGACCCTTCTTACAACCTGTCTCAGAGATAAGAACCATTGCTTTTTCATTTCAGGAAACTCTCCCTCTCTGTTCTTCCATTCTGGAGAAGAGCACTGAGGACTGGCGAGGCTTTCTGACTTCATCCTGTCAATACGACGGGATAAGGAGTCCGACTGAAAGTTCATTAATTCCTGGGTAACCTATGCCTGGGGCTGGCTAATACCCCCCTCTGCCCTATTGATGTTGCTGTTCCCAGGGTGAGAGAGCAGCTTTAGCCATGCAACACACACACTTCTCTCTCTGTCTGCCTGTCTGTCATGATCTGTCCATTTCTCACTACTTTTGCACTCCTCTCCTCACTCTCTTGTCAGTTAAAAAATTAATGAAGAAATTAAAGGGGAAGTTTGCTGCTGGATAGACGTCCTTGTCATAAAACTGGCCTGTCTTTGCAGTAGAAGGCACAAATATTTTTGCAATTGGTGCTAGATGACAAGAGAGAACAGAAAAAAAAAGGCTATGGTATTCCCTTTTGCTCAAAATTCCCAATTTCCTATCTCCATTTTCCAAGATGGCACCACGAGTGGCAGCTTATTACAGCAGCTCCTGAAGTTTTTCTTCGCCTTGGTGTGTTCTTGTATTTTTCTTCCGTCACTAGTCTCGGTCGATCATGCGTACGTATGGATGTGAGACTAGTAATTAGCTTTTTTATTCTTTTCAAGATTACTTAAATCAACATCGGGAGATCCACTGAACCACAGCTGCACTGTTTACACACAGTAACAGCTGATAGCGCTGAGCAACACAAACAAACTCCCAGTGGCAAGTCCAAAGATCCCCAAGGAAATAAGGAGAAGGAGAAGGAGAAGGAGAAGGGGATGGGAGTCTAGCATCATGTGTTTCACTGAAACTTGGTTAATGAAGTCATGCCGGACTGGCATGTTTCTGGACAAATTTTAACTGCTGAGAGTGGACAGGAGAACAAAGGAGAGTGAAGGAGAGCAGTAAGAGGAAAGTTGGGGGCATAACGATGTTTGTGAACAACAGATGATGTAACCCAAGAGCACATCAGTATAAAAGAGCAACGCTGCATGAGAGACATTGAGCTGTTAGCCATTAGCATTCGGCCATATCATCTTTAGAGGGAGTTCTTGCATGTCATCGCGAAAACAGTTTGCATGCCTCTGTCAGCCGATGCAGCAGCAGCATGCAAGCTCCTGTGCACTGTGGTTTCACAGCTGCAGACAGGCCCTCCTCATCTCTGGAGATTTCAACCACGCTTCCCTGTCCTCCACTATCTCCACCTTCACCCAGTATGTTAAATGCTACACCAGAGACAATACAACACTGGACTTACTGCATGCAAACACTAAGGATGCTTCCAGTTTATCACCTCTTCCCCCAGTGTGCCGTTCCAATCACAATCTGGTTCATTTGCACCCGGCACACATACCTTTGGTGTATAAACATCTACCAACCATAAGGTATGTGAGTTGATGGTCAGAGGAGTCCAGTATGGCAGTGAGGGACTTGTTTGAAACCACTGACTGGGAAGTATTGTGCAGCCCACATAGGGAGGACGTTGACAGTTTGACAACCTGTATCACAGACTACATCAACTTCTGTGAGAAAACATCAAACCCTGTGTGTCCTAAAAGCCCTATTGAATGGCAAGAGGTCTTAGATCAGGTGACAAAGATGAGCTGAAGAGGGTGCAGAGTGAGCTGAAACAGGAGATGAAGAGAGGCATAGACAGCTATAGGAGGAAGCTGGAGGAGCACCTTCAGGGGAACAATGCCAGAGAGGTTTGGAGGGGCCTGAAAACCATCTCAGGCCATAGCAGTGACAGCGGGAGTTGCCCTGAATCTGGAGATGGAAATGGGCAAATTAAATGAATCTGTTTTTTGGACATTGAGTTTGTGGACGTGTACAAATACTTGGGTGCTCTCCTTAACCACCAACTGGACTGACAAACAACACAGATGTCCTGTACAGGGGGGGGCAAAGTGGTCTAGACCTCCTAAGAAGATTGAGGTACTTTGGAGTATGTAGGACACTGTTAAAAACATTTTATGACTCTGTGGTGGCACCTGCAGTTTTCTATGCAGTGATGGGGTTGTGGAAGCTCTGAGAGGGACAGGAAACTTGACAAACTGGTCAGAAGAGCTGGATCTTCTGCCCTCTGGACACCATCAAGGAGGTGGGTTAGAGACGATGTTAGCCAAGCTGACATTGATCATGCACAACCCATCCCAGCCCCTGTATGACATGGTGGGGGGCTTAAGCAGCTCCTTCAGTAACAGACTGCTGCATCCAGTGTGTAAGAAAGAACACTACCTCAGGTCCTTCATCCCAACAGCTGTCAGACTGTTTAACTGTAGTAGCATTTAATGTTGCACTGTGCTGATGCTGTTTTTCTCAGTCACACATCATAAACCTACTGTTTACTGTTTTTTTTTTTTTTTTCCTGCACTATTGTTAGTGAGTCCATCTTTTATGGACACGAGGTTTATGGAGGTTTGTTTTTGGAACAGTTATCTTGAGTTATTCTATAAACAATAATTCATGAAGATGAGTGTACAGTATACAGTATAATGCATTGTGTACAAGTCTTAATTAGACTCAAACAAAGGGTGATGTAGTTTAAGGCATAAGGATACTTAAGTAACATCAGCACCCTAAGTGATTGATTCAGGCCCAGATCCTTTTGCTCGTTCAGTGCAGTCATTTTGTGAAGTCCAGTCAGTCTCTAGTGTCCTATTATCAGTCAGATAAAAATGCTGACAAGACAATTGCTGCATCCTGATGATATTTCCATATAACACTACAGCAATAGCTATAGAAATGCCATGAGAAGATGTGCTCCGCCGAAGTCAGTGCTAGGTTCAGTTTGTCATTTGAGAAGCAATGGTTATACATACATACATAGATACATAGATCCCTTTCATCCTGGAGGTGTACTGGGGAAGATCTCTGTTCCCAAACACTTTTTCTGTCGTCCCAGAGATGACAGGATGCCAGTAATAGTCTCAAGTCCTGTATGTGTTTTGCAAGCATACACCTAATTCATTTAATGAGTTAGGCTTGGGTTTCTGCAGTGTAAACTTCTCCAACTCCTACAAACAGCTGCTCAGAGCTACTATTGTTAGGAAAAACTCTTATAGCACCACGAGGTAAAACTCTGGGACAGTGTATGCGCTAAGCTAGCCTTGAACAGATCTCATAAAAAAACATTATATTTATAAACATATTTCATGCTTAAACGTTGCTGTGTTGGAATAGTCTGCAGTTCTTCCAAGAACCAATGACATCACTAAGGGTCATTATAACCTGACACTATTACTTCACTGCCACAGCTTCCTCCATTACCCAACCCCCCTCACACTAAGCATTTGATAGTGTTGATTCTGTGAAGGTAACTAATAGTTCATGCTCGTCTCTATACAGGGGGCACTCCATCTCTCAGCTGTGATTTTTTAAGAGCCTCTACCAGGAGCAGAGCCTTTTCCACCAGATCTAAAGACGTACCGTTTACTAGAAATGGTCAGTTCATACAGTGACTGAAATTGTGGCTACCAGATGAGGAACTCCAAAATTTGTCTCCAAAATGACAATGATTCTAATAAATATTTAATTTTTGCAGCTGGGTGACAATGCAGTAACAACCCCAATTCAAAAAACGTTGAGCTACAGTATAAAACATAAGTAAAACAGCAGACAAACTGTGTTTACCGACAATAGCTTCATGAAGTCTTCCTGAGCCCATTTTGTAATATTCTGTTTACAATCATGTGTTCACAAATTGGTGAACCTGATCCTAATTGAGCCGTTCGATGCTCCTCTCATACCCAATCATGATAGTATCACCTGTTACCAATGAACCTGTTTACCCGTGGAATGTTCCAAACAAGTGTTTTTAGAGCATTCCACAACTTTCGAGTCTTTTGTTGCTCCTGTCCCAAATTGTTTGGAACATGCTGCTGGCATCAAATTTAGAATAGGCATATATTTACAAAAATCAATGACGGTAATAAGGTAAAACATTAAATATATTGTCTTTGTGCTGTTTTCAATTGAGTATATACAGTATATCAACAAAGATAAGAAAATGATCACATTCTGGGGGATAAGTCAACAAAACATCCAATACCGCTGGTCACTTTCTGTTTCAAACTACATTCACTAACTTTAACCAAGTTACTACTACTATTGTAACCGTTACAACAAGGTTCCCTTAAGTATAGTGTTTTCACATCTCAAAACAAATGTATTTTTCAACAGTGATTTGTAACAGTTTTGGAAGACAGAGACAGATGTTGAGCAAGTAACTTTCCAAATGCAATGTATTACATATTACTAGTTACTGTCATTTGAAAATAATGTCACTTTACAATATTGGCATCTGTGCAAAGTAATGTGTAATGTGTAATGATTATAGTAGTAACCAGGCATAGCTGCAGAATATGACGATATGATTCCTTATGACAGGAATTTTTTGAGAAACATTATCAAACCCACAACTACTTTTTTTTACTTGCACATCTCACACAACAGATTTGCACTTACTTCAATCTATGCAGTTGTCTGCACCAGCTCAGAGCAGCTTGCATTTTAGTATTGTCTCACAGGGGTACACATGACCTGAAATGTTTACTTACACTTCAGTAGTAAAGGAGAGATTGATGATCAATAAAAAAAAAACAAAACACTGAATTAACATATTTTTCTGCATTTTGCAACCTGGGCCGAGCAGAGTTTGCTGCTCTCTGGACAGAGCGGGCCAGCCACACACACACACACACACACACACACACACATACTCACACCAGTCTTTACTCTAAAATGTATTGATTTACATTATGAGGACCTGCATTTTATATCTTTCTCTCTCTCTCTTACACACACACACACACACACACACACACACACACACACACACACACACACACACACACTCACTCATCAAGTCCTGACCGTGCTTATTGTGTGCTTTCAGTGTAGTCCTGATATGGCGTGTGCAGCACAGGAACTGTTGTATTAACAGAGAATAAAATATAAAGTCTATATGTCTTGCTTTTTGTTGAGTTATTTCCTCTTTTATGTTGAAAGAGTTTCTCCTCATGTGTCATGTTAAATTTTGCCTCCTGCCGTTGTCTCCTTCCTGCCCTTGTGATTGCTAATGAGTTTCACCTCTCCCTCGTCTGTGTGTTTTCCCTCCTAGTGTTCCTTGTCCCTTACCTGTTTGTTATTAATTTAGTTATTTGTATTTCTCCTTTGTTCTTGGATTTTTCCCAGCATGCTCCCTGTGTTGTTTGACTGGAATCAGCTTTTGTTGTATACTTGAATGGTGAGTAACTTAAGAAAAAGAGAAAAGAACAGCTTACTATTGTCTTTTAATGTAGATAGGACTGGAATCATTGCAACCACAGATGGTTTTCCTCGAGTGAAGGTTAAGAAGTGAGCGTACACCTGTATTTATTTGGGATGAAATGACAAGTCATCATGTCCTTATTAGATTGCCTGCCACATATACACCAAGAAGACAATATTCACAGTCTGTGTGTTCACAAAATATTCTCTTAATATTATATTGTCTTAAGTATGCCATTAAGTCACATTTGTGTTTTGTTTTTTTAATTACATTCTTTGCCTCCTGTCTCAAATACTATATGATTTTGGCAAGTAAATTAGCAAATTGTATGCATGTGCATAATAGACCATGTCTGTCATGTCAAAAAGCAAATATAAAGAGTCGACATATTATAGCGTCCTTAAACTTTGATTGTTCTATTACAGATGTACAGTCACAGACCATGATCAGATCATGTGTTAGCATCCCACATCCAGGTCTCTCCAATCCCATGAAGACAATTAGATTAGAGAAGTAGCCAAATCAGTCTGTTATCTTTCTGAAAATGTCTCATATCAGATGACTCATTTAGGCTAATTAGGAGATACTGCCATTATGTTTAATCATCAATTTAATACTGGTGTGTTCACTTCTTCCCTTTGACCTGAAGATGATCATCTGTGGTTGAAATGTTACATCAGTGATATCCACATGAAATAAAGGTTTGTTTGTTTGCTTGTCTGTCTCTCTTCATCAAGCTACAGTAAAGAGCATGGCTAGTCAAATGCACACTGCTTGCAAACTGTTAATTTGAATGTTTACATTACGACAGAAAGCAGGAGTAATAGTAGTTCTGAAGCAGTGTTCTCTAATGGCTTCAGACCAGCATTCACAACTGGCATTCACTGCTGCACTGTGTGCTGTTAATTCATCTGTAAATATTAGTTGCTAGTGTTATTTGAAAGCCATACTGATGTTGTAGCTTCAGCCATTATGATGCTGGCTGCGGAAAGACAACAGAGTGCCAACACACCTGGGACCAGCTGACCACCTGCCTCTTAGGGGAATGTGCATAAATGCATAAAATAGTAGATATAAAATAGATAATAGGCAGACTTTTAAAGGATGGAAGAGACAACTCCTGATTGTGCAATTATAACACAGATTTTTTTAAATTGAATTATATACAGTATATAAAGGTATTTGATGAGAGGTTTCAGGAAGTGAACATATTAGGTACGTGGTTTAATGTTGAACCAGCTGATGTGCCTGATGACTTACATCATTGAGCTGCAAACCAGCAATGAGCTCAAAACTTGTTACGACAACCTCCCTCTGCTCCAGTTCTATAATCTGTATGTCCTGAAGATTTTTCAATTTCCAGGAGACATGCTCTGAAGTTTGCATCTCTGTTTAGGACAACCTACTGCTGTGAGCGGCTCTGTTCAAAACTGACTCTTCCAACAAGGTGGTTACTGCTCAAGACTGACTGAGCCAGTTTCGAGTAGCAGCAACGTCACTACTACCTGACATCAGAGACCTCGCCAAAGAGATCCAGCCATTGTATGAAAGGTAAGTGTGATCAACCCATTCTCATTCCCAAAGCTTCACATGCCTGTGCTTTGTCACACCCTTTGGTATGTAATACAAATGCGAAAGTAGCGACTGTGCAAGAAGAACCAGGTTTTCAATTAACTACAATGTAAACCAATCTGCAGCAATATCACATGGCCATAGCAACTGCTCTGACTTTCGGATACTTTCTCCTCCCAGCCAAGCAAAGGCTTTATAATGCATGGTTGATGTTGTGAAACGGTTGCAGTTTGGTTAGATTTAGGCACCAAAATTACTTGGTTGTGTATAGGAAAAGGTTGTTCACTTATGGTTTCACATTTCATTTCTCAGACACTAAAGGATACCTTGTACAGCTGTATGTGACAAAGTGTGTGCCTCCCCGCCCCACATCCCTTGACACACATTCAGAAATAGTTACTGAATGTAACTTCAGTTCTATGATTATGTGGGTTAACTAATAGCAACGCCTGTTAGAACATGTCATCTGTGTCAGCTGAATGCAAAGTCCAGTCTCTTTGGAGCTGTGCCCTCCTGCGGTTGCAGACATAAAAGATACTTCAGACTGACAGGTGAACAAACTGTGTTGCAGCTACTTATTTGGCCGCTTCGTTTTGTTCCATTTTCACAATTTATCAGGACTTTCTCATGTGACTTTTGTTTTTACTCTGTAACGGATGTAATTTGAAATGTAGTAAAGTAACACTGATTTGAAAAACTCTTATGTTGTCATTAACTTATCCAAGCCCAAAAGTTATGGAAACAATATGTATGAAAATGAGTTTGTGAGTCAAAATCCTCCCCCATGAAATTGTTTTGTCCCATAAGAAGCCTGCAGTTCCAAACTGATGAGAAGCTTATGCTGGGTTTGAGGGCCAACAGACTGCCATTTTGCTTCTTACGTAGGGGTGTCCCTACTTTGCGTTGCAGAGCTTTTTTAATAGTTTCACAGTGCAGTTGGCATGGTTACCGATGCAGAAAGACAACAACTTAAATCTGCCAGCTGAACCTCAGCGAACCTGCTATAATCTTTGAACAATATCTGTATTAACATCCAACTTCTACTTGGCTCTCTCTTTGCCATTCCCCTGCATGCTGCACATCTCAGACCAACACAACAAGGGTTTTTTACTCTAACAGGATAAAAGCTGGTAAAATGGGGTTTTCAACATCATTACCTACCAAAGCCTTCCTTACTGCCCCTGACCCAACACCAGGCATTTCTTGTTTTAATTTTGTAAAAAGAAAAAAAAAAAAAAAAATGGAGGTGTTTGAGTCTCAGTGTGACAATCTAGCAAAAGCAACAGTGAGGTTTTGAGACAGGGAATGAGAATGGGAATAACAAGGCAGGATAAGGGGCTCTGGTGAAGGTTTACTGGCCCTCAATGTAAATCCCTGAAACGTGTGGGGAAATGTAGCAGGCAATGTGCTAGCGTAAGCCCTTTAGCAGCCGCTGGCCGTGATTAAAACAGCACATTAAGATGCCACAGGCAGCTGAAAGACATTGGCCAACCCCAAGACCAAACTCTGGGTTATTTATTAGGCAGTCTTGCTTACAAGTATTGACTTGCCTGAATTAATGTGCTCTTTCCTCTTTTGCTCCTGTTGATGTGTTTAGTGCTACAGCCATTTGTAATGGGGTTGGCCACTCCTCATGACCTCAGCTTACATTATGGTACAGTGTGTGTGTGTGTGTGTGTGTGTGTGTGTGTGTGTGTGTGTGTGGACATGTATTATCCATGTTGTAGATCAATAACTTTTGGGGGAAGACTTGGGTTGAGGTTAGGTTTAGGTTAAGGATAAGGTTCGGATTAGACACATAGTGGTGAGGACTTTGACTGTATGAAACATGAGCATAGCCTCTGTGACGTCACCTGTAAGTTTCTGAAGAGCCATTGTGAAACTCATTTGCACAATAAATAGTGTGGTCAGAACATGACCCACCAGCGGTTCTACACCACAGTGTGTACAACCATCGGATCTTAACTCCCTACACTCGATAGCACTTTATTTGAAGGGGTGTGCATGAGACTGAGATGACACCATCATGACACCTGCCATGAACATGAAAGGATCTTTATGAATGTTTATGACTGTTTATCACTTTAAGTATCATTTGGTCAATTACGTCATTTTTAATGTAAAGTTGGCATAGTTTGAGATGAGCTTGACATTAACCACAACATTACCTGTTAATGAGTTTGTTATGACACTGTTAACATAACTTGTCACAGACATGCCGCAGCAGGCTTAATTATGAAACTTAAGGAAAATATTTAGCTTTACGTGTTAACATTATGTTTTGTGGTTGGTTCTGACATTGACTGTCACAAGACCATTATAATTGTATCGTGAATATTTTTCTTGATCTCAGTTACAGTGGTACAATTTGGTCTTATCGTTCATATGAGATTAAATGTTATAAAGCCAGTTTGATTATGCCAAATCAGTAACTTTACCAAGGTTTTTTACAGAGTTTCATTTTACAGAAAGCACTTGTTGCCAAAGTCAGTTAACTACTAACTGCTGCTAAATGTAGCTGCCATTAGCTAGTTAGCTTGTTGCTCAAACTGACTATTTTTATTTACCTCCTGAGTTCCTGAAGAAGAGTTTTTAGTGAGATAAGGACTCATTTATTGGTTGCTGAACTGTGGGTCTTGTATTGAGCTTCTGCCAACCAACTGCCTCGTTGGTGGAGGTCAGTGTCTAATTGTCATTATTGACTTTCCATGTTTTTTTAGGAGCCTGTTCACACTGATATAGACTAATACAAACAATATTAATTTGGTAAGATTGTGAAAATATTAGGCCTAAATATATGTATATATATTTTTTTCATTTGAATATCCGACCCCCACAGTGTCTGAAAATTCTGGCCCTTGAACAAATGCAGCTAAGGATGAGTGCCACCTTGTCTTATGAACAGGCTACACTATGTTATGAAGTGTAAGTAGTAAGTAGTAGTAAAGTAGTTTTCTATTTTGAAATGTATTTTCTATTGATAAATAATTTGTTTTCCAGCTACAGTGTAGCTGTAGTTTGTTATTTCCCATCATTCTGGACCTCTGACCTTGAATAAAAATCAAGTGTGGACCTTTGAGTAATAAAGTAAAGTAAATAAAGTTTGAGAACCCCTGGAATATGAAAACATCAATATATTTTTTTCTTATTTTAACAGCCTAAATTTGAATGTTTTTCACTTTCAGCAGGACAGGACTAATAACAGAGCTGTCATTTAAGATAAATAGAGATAAAACAACTGATCAGTAGTTTGCAGCCTGATGAAAAGTTCATTTACATCAGGGGGATTAAATAATTTTGCTTCTTCTGTTTCCTCCAAACTTCCACCCTCAAAACAATATCATTCCTCAGCATTCCTTGCACCGAAACATTAAGGGTGATTTCAAGTCATAATGCTTTCAGAGCAGACCATTTTCCGGCCTGCAGCATTTGCATATGTTAACCACTTTCAACCTGTCAGCCTCAGAACAGTTTCACCATGTGTTTATGTTTCCAAACAGTCACCCTTGAGGATATTTTTATTTATTTATTTATTTATTTGCAGTTTCAAGTCATTGTTGAGTCATTTAATGTTCACTGAGAGACTTTAAGGACCGTTCTGCTCTGCTAAAATCCTCAAAGAGCATTGCCAAGATGAGGTCCAGGAAGAGTGACCCTCACAGACCTCCATCTGTTGCTGCCCCATCTCTCCAGTCGCAGTGCTGCTGCCATCGGTGCAGCAGCATCTAACGTGCTGAACTCCAGGGGCCACAAAAGAAGTTAAACTTAAAGTTGCTTTAACTTAGTTTCTGGGAGTCAGGCCAGGCTGTTAAGCCAGCCTGCAGAGAGCAGCAGAGGTGGGGGACAACAAAGATGGACACTTCTTTCCTCCATATGGCAGGTTGAAAGGGGTCGCTGCTGGAAGAGAGAGGGACTGTACATCAGCAGTACTTGGTATTATGGCTGGTTGGTACACTATAGTGAAGCCTGAGAGTAAAATACCACTTTGGCTCAGGATTATGCTGTGGCATGAAGTCTGCAGGGAGGTAGAAATTGTGAGCGTGGAGCCAAAATGCACCAGTTCAAGACAAACACTGTGTGTGGAAGGAAAGAGCGACTTTCGTGTTGTTTACAACAAATTTTTGAAACCAAGTATGCTTTTTGTAATGTTGGCATGCATTGACAGTCGCAGCTGTTTAACATCCAAATATCCCTCATTAGTCTTTTTCACATAAGTGTGTTTTTAAATCTCCTATGACTCAAGTAAACTATAATGTTGTGCATGATGTTATGCCAGTAAATTTAGTTTTGATAAAAGCTCAATTAAATCTGTCAAACTGAATGAATCTGACAACCAACCCCTTCTCAAATAATGGACCCTAAACAGCTGACAACATCAATGTCAACCTGCTGAGTGGAGCCTTTAACATCTCAGTCCCACGTGTACAGACATAGATGTTTATACCAATAGACACAGACGTATGCAAGGTAAAAAGAATGCCAATAGTCCAGTGTTAATTTTGTCAACAAAAATTCCGAAGATAAGTATACGTTGACGTCATTTTATTGCATGACTAAATTGTAACAACAATGTAAATGAAAAAAATATTGCTAACAAAAATTACAACGAAATCTCTGTTCATAATGCCCTGATGAGTGACGACGAGATTACAAAGTTCTCTGTGTTTGGGCGGACAACCTGGTTGTGTTTTCATTTTTAACCAATCACTTCTGCAAGTGCAAGTCAAATTCTCTCACTGGCCCATCTCATTGGATGTGTTTTCCCACTGCCTGGTGCATGCCAGGTGCATGTCGGGTGCCCGCTGATAGATAACAACAAGGCAAGCAAACGTTCACGTCGTCTAAGCTAGCTAGCTTGAAGCCGAAGGAAACTATTTTAGCTGCTGCTGGCCACTCAAAGATGAGTGCCTCATCTTAACCAGCATGTCAGGTGGGAAGAAAGAGGAGAGGTGACCCCCCCCAGTCAGTGAGTAGGAATATAAGTTGGACCAAATCATTTTACGGTATTTGTATTTCTCCAGGTTGTATGTAAATGAAGAGGGCAGTATGCCATGTCTACAGGGTCTCTCTTTCACTTTTACTGTACATCCAGTCACAGTGCCATGCAGAAAGTAAATAGGTGAGGAAACAGAATTGTTTTATTGCACTTTAACTAGCACACTTTAGGCATTCATTTTTATATGATTTATAAAAGTATGGTAAGTCAGTAACACATCCTCAGCGTACTGACTAAATGTATAGTTCAAAATCCATTACAGTATCACCAAACTGTCTGAGAAAATTATGACTAAAACATTTGACAAAAATTAAACAAAAACCGGATTCCATGGACTAAATCCTGACAAAAACAAAATAAAAGACAACAATGTCATTTAAACCAACTACAATTTTCAGTTAAGCGACTAAGACTAAAACTAAATTTTAAATTCTTGTCAAAACTAACACTGCGGCAGTCTTCTTCTGCTGCATCCCAATGTCTCTCCAATCGCTCTTCTCCCATCATAGACATTCATGGTATGGTCCCAGATTTTAAACTCTGCCAGCTTTCACACCTCCATACACCTGGCCGAATGTGTCAAGTGGCTTAGATCACCTTTTGTGTCTGATATTTTTATTTTATTTTTGTGAGTATATTTAATATATAGTTAATATCTGATCAACTTCATTGATTTTTGTAAATATATGTCTATACACATTTCAAACAAGTTGGGACAGGAGCAACTAAAGTTGCTCTGTTGCTCTGTTTGAGTTGAGCTGTGGAATCCTCCAAAAACACCTGTTTGGAACATTCCACAGGTAAACAGATTCATTGGTAACAGGGGATAGTATCATGATTGGGTATGAAAGGGCATCCTTGAAAGGCTCATTCTTTCCAAAGGATGGAGTGAGGTTCACCACTTTGTGAACACATGATTGTATAAAGGATATTACTACATGGGCTGAGGAAGACTTCATTTGCAAATGATTGCTTTGTTTTTATTTACATCTTACATAACATCCCAACTTTTTTAAAATCTGGGTATCACTTTCAGTCTTTTTCTTCGAAAAGTTGGACAAATATTTAAAAGTTGTAATATCATAAAATTCATTGCTATCCCCAATAGAGACATCTGCATCATTGTCAAGGATACCAAGGAATTCAGGTACTCACGTGTTATGTAAGCCTCCATGGGGAAAGCAACCAGAATGGTAACATCATCCCATGAAGACAAGAAAAGGATTGGGCACAGTGTCAAAACAGTAACTGTGTCCATATTTAGAAGGAATTAATCAATCTAACTGAAGTTTTAAAGTGTTCTTGTCTAGAAACAAATGAAATCTGAATCATTCATTTAAAATTACAACATGCATAAATGTATAAATATTTTGATGCCATGTAACACCCCAAATTCACAAAAATATAACTGAGGACATGACAGTGGTAACTACTGCTATTTTCTGCAGGGAATGGGAATTATCATGCCTGCCAGGAAATTCAATACAACACACAATACTGAAAAAAATAAAAAATAAAAATCAAGTAAGCATGAAGCATTAGAATAAAATGTACTGGCTTGTGTTTGACCCAGTGCTCAGGGACTGTATGCATTAATGAAGTAGATGTATCTTAAGCACGTTGCGTTATACTGCAAAAACCGTTCACTGGAAGCTGTTCCATCTTTTAGTATGAAAACAAAACAATCCATTTGAAACCTCAAACAGCATAAACACCTATTACATGACAAAGTTCCTTGGAGAAAGTGGCGTCTTCAAGGTAACACGTAAAGGGCAGCTGGCATCTTTACAAACCCCTGAATGTCACCCGTTCCAGAGGATTGACAAAATAATATGCACCCCTCGCTTTGTGCCTGCGGATGCAAAGAGAATAGAAAAAAACAAAGGAAAGGACGCAGGGTGCATTTGGGCTTTTTTTCCCCCCTCTCTTTTTAATCAGAGGAGGAAGACTGACATGTCCAATCATAACAAAACATCAGCTGGTAAATGGGCCTTCGCAATCACTGTCAGCCAGCCTCCATTAGAAAGACCCCCTTTCCTGGACATCAATCAACGCTTTATGGACTGATTCCTTCATTCATTATTTAATTACAGCTATTTCTTTATTTATTTAACCACTGAAGACTTTTTTGCGAGGCTTAATCACTTCTTTGTTGGCAATCACATTTTTACTTCTTGTTTGTGTCAGTTTTTTTCTGTCTTTTATCCTTTTTTGGTAATAACTTTGTTCCTATGTTCTGTCCACGGTGAATAAAAGCTGGGAGAGAAGAGCAGCACTGGTCCTGTCACCACCTACAATAACTAGTGGGAGCTCAAAGGAAAGCGGTCAAAGCAGAGCGTCAGACATTTGATCAACTCTGGATGCAATGAAACAGCATTGTTCTGGTCTCTATTCCAAGATGATTCAATGAACACACACACACACACAAAAAAACAACCTCCCCAAAAGTGGCAAGCCCTCTGCAGAAATCACATGCAAAATAGCCAACTGTGGAAATCTGGAATTATTTCCTGAAATTAAGCCCATTAGCCGTGAAATTATTTGCTTTCATTTAAGACGCCATGCAATCCAATTTGAGGTGGCACACGCGCACTACATCTTTTTCCAATTTCCCACTGATCCCGCGGAACCGAACATCCACAAAAGAAGCAGCTTGGGTCACCTAAGTATAGAAATAGGAGATATATCCTGCTGAGAATCAGATTGGAATGGAAGATTAGCGAGGCTTTATCATGATATTCATTCAAATCCCCCGAACATCAGCAGCCAGCTCGCTTTTTTCACTGGTTAACACTTGGGCAAAGTTTTACGGAGGAACTTAAATGAGCCACAAAGCAGAATGTTACAATCAGCTGATGGTGAAATGGTGACGGATTTATTGGATATGGACTATTACTGTCATTTACATAAATACCAGAGTGGGTTGGATCAGTGCCGTCGGAGGTGTGTGTTAGAGCTGTTTGCTCTTTCACTGCTTTACTGTTCTCAAACCTTCAGCGTCATTAATCGTATTAAAATTAATCATGTCTGATTTGGATCACAGTTGTGACAAAAATGGTGAGGAGTTATGTTAAGTGAGGAACTCTGTTTAACCTCAGGTCAGATGGAGATTTTATATTTTCACCTGCAGTGATTGGGGTTACACTCATATGGCTTTGGTTTCTGATATAGGGATTTATAATAAACTCATTAACGATGAAGTAGGCAGTAAGCATGGTCCACTGTTTTTAGTTTGTTGGTGGCAAATCTGTTGCCTTACAAGACATTCTGGGTTGGAACCTGCTGGCCAGCTGGGCGCTCTCTATGTGTGCATGTTCTATCTATGTTCTATCTATGCTGTTCTATAAGTGACTTTCCTCCACTTTCCTCACACAATCATTGTCAATCAATCTATCTATTGGTTAGGTTAACTGGCAAATTGTGCTTAATAACATAATTAGTATATATTAAGTGTATATTATGTATTTTATTAGCAGAATTAGTCTACTCTAACTTAACTCTACGAGTTATACTTTATACACTTAGTTATATTTTAAGAATTGCTACTATTCTATGTTCATATACTTATATTTTTTAAGAACATCCTTTTCTCTTAGTTTTATTCTCATCCTTATTCTTCTTTATTGTATATATTTTATGTTTATGTGAATGTTTAACCTGCTACTGCAACAAAAGATCAATAAAGTAAAGTTTAAGTCTAAGTTAAGGTGGGATTGTGAATGTGTGTGTTTGTATATGTATATGTATATGTATATGTAGTGATAGATAACGTCAGCAAGGATAGGTGCCACCCCCCTGTGTTCTTGCATAAGTATGTATAGAAAGTAACCACCATTTGAAGTCACTATAGTGAAGCCCGTCTGTTTTCTGTAGTAGGTTGTGTCATGTTTCAAAGGGCTATCATCCTTTTGACTGTGGCATTGCTTTATATTCAATGTACATTTTGGACCAATGTCAGTTACCTTGTATTTGTTCAACATTGGTGAACTCTGACACAAAAAATTGGCAGTAACAACAAAAGTGCAGACTTTTAAGGAATGTAGACACCTGGGGAGTTCCAAATAGACTAAGTTATCCTATCAACTGCAACACAACTCCTTCTGCCACTTTCGGGTGGGACCAGACACATAAAGAGATACTCCATCCAAAGTCTGCTTTCGAGTATCAAACACTCAGTCACCTGTAGTCTTGAGAAGCAAATGTAAAAAGTGAAAACTTGGATTTAAGGCTTCAATTGTAGTTTTACTGGGTGCATCTAATGGAGAGTGTGGGGATGTTTGCATTTTGCATCCACCACTTTTTTGACTCTGACGGTGTGCAGTAGCTCTTTTGCCACATCATATTTTTATCAAAATATTGCTAAAAACACTGCTTCATCAGCTCTGAAAATGAATTATTCAGCCATATTTAATCAAAACTATGACAGAAAATTTATGGACAGTGGAGACGAGGATTATGCTGGAAGAGTGCATGTTCCTATTGACACTTTGGGATGTTTTTCTGCAGGGAAAACTAATCACTGTTGGAATACATTGTAACTGATATGAAACCAAGCTGCTATCTGTCTGTGGTGAAATTACACACTTTCCTTTGTAAGCCCACACAGTGATAGATTTAAAGATTTGGAAACGTTTGGCATGACAACAGTCAAACAGATGACAGATGAATGCTGGCATAAAGTCAGGGCCAAGCCCTGCCAGTAATGAACCGTTAGCACAGGTGCTCTTCTGGCAACTTGTTGCCATGAGTTGTGGTTTGTCAACACAGGATGTTTAGTTTGAACAAATGAAAAGACTAAACAAGTGCATGCATCCAATCCACCAGCAGAAGACACATAGATATGGGTTCATAAGCCACATCCTGTAACTGAGTGATAGTGCTGGATGTGTCTTTACGTGTGAGCAGTGGGATCCAACCATCCAGGGCCATATACTCATTGCAATTTAAACATGCACACACTAAAACTGGTAACCTGATTGGCCAATAGCTGAAGGGAGGCCAGTGGAGTTGACATGGTAGAAGTCCAGTGGAATGCAAAAAGGCACACCTCTAACCCATCCACTCAGGCACTGAAAAGTGGCTTCTGGAGAGTTGATGGTTGACCCCGACCTTTCTAACACCACAATGAGGTCATAATTTCCACTTTATCAGCATTTGTGTGTGTGTGTGTGTGTGTGTGTGCGTGCGTGTGTGTGTGTGTGTGTGTGTGTGTGTGTGTGAGTGTGTGTGTTTATATTTAGAGAGAGAGAGAGAGAGACGGAGAGTAGAGTCAGTAGAATCATGTTTCGACTCTACTGACTGGCATGTTTTCAGGACTGCTACCAACAGTCTGGTTGAGTACACGGAGGCTGTGACGTCCTACATCAGCTTCTGTGAGGACTGCTGTGTTCCATCACGCACCAGGGTGAGTTACAACAATGACAAACCCTGGTTCACAGCCAAACTCAGACAGCTACGGTTGGCAAAGGAAGAGGCCTTCAGGAGTGGGGACAAAGACAGATTCAAAGAGGTGAAGTACAAGTTTAGCAAGGCGGTGAAAGAGGTGAAACGACTGTACTCTGAGAAGCTCCAACACCACTCTGCGACTCTGCGTCTGTCTGGAAAGGGCTCAGGCAGATCACAAACTACAAGCCTAAAGCCCCCCACTCCATCAACGATCGGCGCCTAGCCAACGACCTGAACGAGTTCTACTGCCACTTTGAAGGACAAAGGGACAGTCCAGCAACCATCCCCCACGACACCTCCACCAATGCCCAAACTAAAGGACCCCCCCCCCACCTCAGTAATGACTCTTTTCATTCATGAGAGGGACGTCAACAAACTCTTCAGGAGACAGAACCCCCGGAAAGCAGCTGGACTGGATTCTGTCTCCCCATTCGCCTTGAAGCACTACGCTGATCAGCTATCTCCAGTGTTCACAGACATTTTTAACACCTCGCTGAAGACATGTGGTGGTCATGAAGTCCTTTGAGTGCCTTGTGCTCTCACGCCTCAAAGATACCTCCGACCCTCTCCTGGACCCCCTGCAGTTTGCCTACAGAGCCAACAGGTCTGTAGACAATGCAGTCAACTTGGCCCTCCACTTCATCCTCCAGAACCTGGACTCCGCAGGAACCTACGCCAGGATCCTGTTTGTGGATTTCAGCTCTGCCTTCAACACCATCATCCCAACTCTGCTTCAGGAGAAGCTCTCACAGCTGAGCGTGCCTGACTCCACCTGCAGGTGGATTACAGACTTCCTGTCGGACAGGAAACAGTGCGTGAAGCTGGGGAAACACATCTCTAATGCAAAGACCATCAGCACCGGATCCCCTCAGGGCTGCGTTCTTTCTCCTTTGCTCTTCTCTCTGTACAAGAACAGCTGCACCTCCAGTCACCAGTCTGTCAAGCTCCTGAAGTTTGCGGACGACACCACCCTCATTGGACTCATCTCTGATAGCAACGAGTCCGCCTACAGGTGGGAGGTTGACCATCTGGTGACCTGGTGTAACCAGAACAACCTAGAGCTCAACGCTCTAAAGACAGTGGAGATGGTTGTGGACTACAGGAAGAACTCAGCCTCACCTGCCCCCATCACCCTCTGTGACTCCACCATTGACACTGTGGAGTCTTTCCACTTCCTGGGAACTATCATCTCCCAGGACCTCAAGTGGGAGTCAAACATCAGCTCCCTCATAAAGAAAGCACAGCAGAGGATGTACTTCCTATTGCAGCTGAAGAAATTCAATCTGCCAAAGACAATGATGGTGCACTTCTACACAGCCATCATTGAGTCCATCCTCAGCTCCTCCATCATCAACTGGTACACTGCTGCCACTGTCAAGGACAAGGGCAGACTGCAGCATGTCATTAGGTCTGCAGAGAAGGTGATCGGCTGCAATCTCCCGTCTCTTCAGGACCTGTACACCTCCAGGATTCTGAGGCGTGCAGGTAAGACTGTGGCTGATCCCTCCCACCCCGGACACAAACTCTTTGAGACACTTCCATCAGGACCAAAACCTCACGCCACAAGAACAGTTTTTTCCCGTCTGCTGTCAGCCTTATTAACAAGGCCCGGAACCCCCCCGACACTCTTCACACTCCACCTCTGCCTCAACTTGTCACATTGACACTACCATAACTCTATGCGTTACATTAACGCTCTGCTTGGACTTCCTTTTGAAAAAACAGACTGTGCTTCTGTAACAAAAAAAAAACAAAACAAAAAAAAAACAGACTTGTGTATATATATTTATATTGTTATATTTTTTACTTATTGTTATATATTCTACTATTGTTATATTTTTTACTTATTGTTATATTTTTACTTTTTTAATAGCTTCTTTTTAATAGATGTGTCATGCACCAACCTCACCAAAGCAAATTCCTCGTATGTGTAAAATCGTACCTGGCAATAAAGCTTTCTGATTCTGAGTGTTACTCTCCCTTTGTCTTCCCACATTTTGTCACACGTTGTAGGGATTTGAATCAGTATCCTCACATTCACGAACAAGCTTATAACTAAGGTAAAAAGGCATCTTGTTTAAAGGAATGGAGTAACGTGTAAACATGCAGGGAAAGTGTGTGTTTATTTCAGTCTCTGTGCTTCCATCTAAGCATGTATATCTGTGTGTAAAAGTGTTAATCAGTGGCACTCTTGTCACCATGGCACTGTTTCCACTTTGCTATGAGAGGCAGTCCAGTGAGGAAGGCACCTTTAAACCACATTAACATTTGCTTGCATGTTACCTGAGCAAACACTGGTGCCTTGATCATGATTACAGTAAGAAGGAACAGATCGCTGCCAGTCTGTTGTTCAGACCCTCTGAGACACTTTTCCCGCTTTTCACCTTTTTTGAAAGATATCCTCAATTCCTTTGTTGTCAATGTCATTTAAACCTTTGTGTTTTTAGAATCAAATATCATTCATGCCAGCTGTTACTCAGGTTGTGATTAAATCTGACTTCAATTTTAATTAGCCACATAGGTGAGAAGGTTAAACTTACACAGGTATGTTATATTCTCATATATCAAAATCTGGCCCAGTCTGGAGCCAAGTCTGGTCCAACAACACATGATCTTGAAATAAATTGCACTGGTTATATTGATTACATTGATAACTGACCATGACATTCCAATTAGTTCAAACTCTGAAAGATAAATTGGCCTTGAATTGGGGCAAGGGAGTTGAATGAGTAGTGCTTGCCCACCTTAAAAACCTCGAGCAAGACAGGTAACCCCACTTCAGCAATCCTGAAGTCTTACCCCACTTGATGGGATATACTGTATAATCCCTACAGTGTGTCCTCTGTCTATTTTGGGGTCTCCTTCCAGTTAAACACTCTGAAATATCTCAGCTGGGGGCATTGACACATACTGATGCGCAAACCACATCAACTGGTTTCTGTCAACCAGACAGCACAATTGCATTTTGGTGATAATGTGAAAGTGACATTTTTTAAATTGTAACATGCGTGCTGCCTTGTATTGTGATGTTGAAAACAAAAGATTGCCGTTTTTAAATCTTCATAGAATGCTTCAGATACCGTTCTGACAGGCTACACTGGAAAATTCAACATGAAGATGATGATTATATTAGAGTCACAAGACTCTGTTCTATATGACCTACTTTTTAGACTTTATATGTTACCATGAGGGGTCATCGTCTGTAAGCTGTCACAACTGATGTGCAAGCAGGGTAACTGAAAAAACACCCAAATGTAAATGACTGAGGCAGGTCTGGTCCATTTCAGTGATTTAATAATAAAAGCTGAGGTATGTAGGCTTCCAGAGGGAATGAGGCCGGCAAGTGTCAAAACCAGAAGCAGTCCAATACCAGCAAACAAATCCAATAAGGAGCAGATAGGAATCCAAAGTCCAATAATCAAGCAAAAGGTCAAATACACACACAGGTCAGGCAGGACGAAACAGGTTCCAGATGCAGATATAGGGTTAACAGATAAATACATAAGCTAGCAAGTCATGTCATGAAGCAAATGGTAACTGACTTAACAAAATGATAAGGAACAACGCAAGTGGACCAGTACATATAGGTACATATAAAAAGTGGTGGTGATTGAATGAGGTGCAGTTGAGGGTGTGGGTGAGGAAATTCAGGCAACTACAGAGCAGATGAGGGAAGTGAGAACAGGTTTGTGGTTGGGTGGGGTGGGCAGGTGATGGGGGAAGGAGAAAAAGTCAGGGCATCTGGTGGATAAGGGGAGTATAACACTGAAGGGAATGGGAAAACAAAAATGTGACTGGGAGGAGGAACCAGGAGACAGACTGTGACATAAGCAGAGTGTTTATTTTCATTGCTATGCAGATGACATCCAACTCTACATAGCTGTTGATTCTGATGATCTGAACCTGTTTCACTCTCTTGAAACCTGCATCCCTCACATCAGTTTATGTCTGACTCAAAACTTAGTGAATCAGGGAAAAACAGTCCATGACAGAGGCTGTGCCTATTGTTTACAGCACCATAGCTGTTAATCTGTCAAAATCTATAGCTCTAAATCAGAATGCTACAATCCAGACAATATAACTAGAACACTGTCATGTGAAGAATATTGCCAAGGTCAAACGTTTTCTCTCAGTCAAAAATGCAGTCAAGCTTGTGCATGCTTTTATTACAAGGAGGCTCAACTACAGTAGAGCACAGGTCAACACAAAAAATCTATAAATCAATTACAGCTCATGTAGAAAGCTGCTGACACAGTTGAAAGTGGAACAAAGAAAAGAGCTGCACTGGCTTCTAGTTCCACTTCAGGATAAATTTTAATATTTTTATACTTGCCTATGTCTATAAATGTATCCATGGACATCCCAAAATTTTCATTATTAGGATACAAAGATGTTTCCCTTGTACAACTAGATCCCTTCAATCCATGCTCTGTAATGATACAAAGACCCACTATGAAGCTTTTTGTATTTTTTGTTCTTAATAATAGGTCCTTCGACATGTATTTTGAACATCAAATTTGTAATACAAAAAAGAATACTGACCTTCTTGCATTTACGAAAGGTCCCCAAGCCATTTATTATCATTGCCCTAGATCATTTTTATATGTTCTGTAAGGAAAGGTTTTATTTATAATGGGCAGATGGAGAGTCAGACAGTCATGAACAGCTAATACCACTCTGTCTGATTCTACCATTGGGAAATCAATACTTCTCTTGTTTTGTTGATGCTTACAGAAAGCAACTATCGAAACCAACCAGCCTCAACCTCAGTCATACACATACACACTGAAGACAGGTTAAGGAGATTTCCCTGCTCATCAAACCAATCAATAACCACTTGCTATAAACTAAGCAAGCATAAAAAATTAACAGGCAGGGAAGTTTTATCCTCTACAGTATCATGGATATACTGGCTGTTCCCCCAACATCTCCACTGAATCTGAATCTGTTTCACTATTGAATGGAATAGAACAGCCCATGAGGAAAGAAAATTCCAATTTGAGAGGTCTTAAATCTGGTTTCCACCCCAAAAATGAACATTTCTGAGTTTCAATGAATGCAGCCTTGTTTTGGATGTTCCCAGCTGTGATGCATATTAAATCAATGGCACTTCTTAGAGGTGCTACATCATAGTAGCAGAAACATCACCAGTGGAATTATTGCAGACTTCAGTCTTGAGGCTCTGACATGCTAATTTTGGACCAGACTTACTTAAGATCAATGTTATTATTCTGCAGTACTATCCTCTGTGATGTTGGGAAGTTGATGCCAATGTATCTCTGGATGCTTTGGGTTAAAGACTTGAATTATGGACAGTTTAAGGTCTTCAGCTGACTGTGGAGGAAACCCATATGTATGCACTAGGATTTGAACCTGCAACCCTCCCACTGAACACTGAGACGCTGTAATACCCATCACCTTGTGGTCCTGCTGGTCTTATTGCAATTCGAAAACTTCATAAAATCACAAAAGGGAGAAAATCACTTTGCTCCTTTAATTGTAAATGAATTGAGTTGAAATTTTTTTGAGTTGCGAAAAAACAATACATATCCGTGTTGAGTGAAGATTTTACAAATACTGAGTTAAAGCTCCCTGAGTGCACAATTATTTGGTTTTCGTTGATTTGGGAATTTTTCTGTTCTGTCATTGAGCTAACTGTTCAATTATGTTTTCTGTAAATTTGATTTGCAAACATGAAGGTCTAAAGGGTGTTTCAAAGCTCTCCACACTGCCACGAACGGAGTGCTGATGGATGAAAAGTGAATATCGTATTTGTCCAGTTATTTCTAATCAATTTAAATTTACAAAAGCGTGTTTCATGTGTGCAATATCCAAAAAACAACATTTACCTTAAATTTACACACAAGCATATGAGTTCATATGCTTGTATATAAATTCATCACATGTGAAAGGGTGTTGCACAAATGTCTGAGAATCACACACCTTCAGTATATTTGTGTATGTGAATGACATGTATAATGTATTTCATATATGATACATGCACATACGTGCATATTTTGTTTCGTTTTTTGTTAAGCTACATACACAATATTAAATCTGAAAATACCGGAATAAGCCTAGAAACTACAGTCTGTTTTATGTATGTATGTATGTATGTATGTATGTATGTTGTAGAAAATAATTTTATGCACAATATTGAGAAAAATACAGACTTTGTCATGTCTGTATGCCTGTTCCCTTGTTGCACAGGTTATTCTGGAGAACCTAAAACTGAGGCAGTAGAAAATGTCGACCAACACAAGCCTCTGCAGCAGTGATGATAAAAAGGATAGAGACAGAGAGGGACAAACACCTCGATGGTCTTTCAGTCCTGCCACCAGAAGTGGGAAAGAAGTTTTTGATTAATGGTATAAACTTATTTGCCAGTACACAAAGCAAATACATTATTTCCTGTAATGGTTCAAATTGCCTTCAAAATCTGACCAGGGATCTTAAGCATGCTCTGTATACACACACAGTATGACACACATATTTTCTTTTTCAGTTTCAGTTTTTCTTTCATGTTTTATGACTGTGAAAACACATGTACGGACAATTTACTTAACTATGGAATGTCACCACACAGCTACCCTTTAGAGCTTCTGTTCGGGATTATCACCACAGCCCAGCACACACAATTAGATAGCCACAAACACTGCTTTACCACCTGCCCAGTCCCCCCACCTCCACTGTCTGGCATTCCCCTGAACACAGTCCCCTCACTTCCTCCCCCCTCTCCCCTCCATATGCTTTAATGATGACCTGCTAAGACCTCCTTTGGCTGAATAAAAAGGAATAACTGGCTATCATTGTCTTCCCCCGGCACTGCAGCGGCAAAGCACTGGTGTCCAGATGCCTGGACCCTGACTCTCAGGGCTTCAATTAGAGTGAACCATGAGGATGAGGAAAAGGCCAATTAGAACCCCCTCCCCCAATACGCACATGCACATGCACACACACACACACACACACACACACACACACACACACACTAACCCACTTTTATTTACTTGCCAGTCTTTTATTCCACATTTCGCCCATTTGTCTGAATGCAGGAAAAGGAACTGGGAGTGTGTGTGTGTGTGTGTGTGTGTGTGTGTGTGTGTGTGTGTGTGTGTGTGTGTGTGTGTGAACACACAAAAACACACATGTAAAAGTATATCCCATTCTCAATATAAAAATGCAACACACACACATACACACAAAGTTACGATCCCATTTAAGCTTAAGCCATTCTGGTCTCTTTATGACCTATTCATTTGCCAACAAACAATCTAGATCACTGACCCTTAACCTTTCAAATGAAGGAATATCTTAGTATTACATATTATAGTAACAAAGTAATATACTAGCAAGATTTCTGCAATATAGTAATAAAAATGCAAGTTCCCACAATGTAAATCATTAAATTTTAGGGTGAAGACTTGGGTAAAGGTTAGGGTAATGTCCTAACTGGACTGTGTGTGTGTGTGTGTGTGTGTGTGTGTGTGTGTGTGTGTGTGTGTGTGTATGTGTGTGTGTGTACATGTGTGTGTGTACATGTGTGTGTGTACATGTGTGTGTGTGTGTGTGTGGCTGGCTCTGTCCAGAGAGCAGTACACTGTGATCTGCATAGGTTGCAAAATGTAGATAACTATATCTGTTCAATCTTTTTATTGGACTGTCAAAAAATAGACTTGAAGTCTAAATAAATGCTTCAGGTCACAATTACACCTATCAGACACAGCTGAAACACAAACTTGCACAGAGCTGGTGTAGACAGAGCTGCATAGATTAAAATAAGAACACATAAGTTGGGAGAGATACACGTATATTAATATTCTTGAAGGGCTGTGAAATTTTGTGAAATCACTCCATGACTATTCATTACTTCAAGTAGTAGCATCGGGAGTAAGACATGTGGTTGGGGAGTTGGGACAGGAATCAGGAGGTAAAGTGGTCATCCACTAATCAGAAGATCAGTGGTTTGATTCCTGGCCCCTCCACTCTACATGCAGACGTGTCCTTTGGTCAGATACTGAACCTCAAATTGCTCTCGATGACGGTGCCATCAGTGTGTGACTGTATGTGAATGGTTATTCCTCCTGATGAGCAGGTGACACCTTGCATGGTAGCCTCTGCCACCAGTGCATGAATGTGTGTGTGAATGGTACTTGTGGTATCATAGTTTTTGTAATTTTTTTTTCTCACACAAAAACTGATGGAAATTTGAGTTCAACTTTAAGGATTAGGAGCATGACAGTTTGCAAGTATCTAGTACTTCACAAGAGGAAAACTACATTTACTAATATTAAAAAAAAAACAACCATAACAAAAACAGCAATCATTTATCGACCCCTTGAAAATTTGGGACCATTTGAGGTGCCCTCCATATTGGGAACTGCTGATCTAGATTAAGAATATAATGCTGTATTCATGGTCGCTGTCCTGTATGTGTGTTTGTACTTTGACAAACAACTTGAACTCTTTCTGCATGGAGAACAGCCTTTATTTGTATTATCATCTGATGGATTACATTTAAGAATTACATTTAAACAGGTGTCTTAGCCCATACTCCATCCATCTGAGTTTCCTCCTGTGCTGTGGAACCCAGGAAATGTATGCTGTCATGATCAGATTACTTATTTGGGGTTTATGAAAACTCAGGTCCATTAAATATTATGCAGGCACTGGAAGGAAAAGCCTGAGGGAATAATTGCTCAATCTGTGAATTAATTCAAGTCCTCCATAAGCAATATTTACCCATGCAATTTAAGAAGCATAACAGTGTACTGTCAGGTATCAGTGGTATTGAAATGACCTGTTCTCTTTGGTTTCTAAGACAGAATCATAGTGGATTTACATTAAGAATTCATTCCAATGCATCTCGGATTAATCAGAGCTAATGCTCCTGCATGCTGTAAAAAGGTCCTTTTAGCATGGTAACCAGGCATTCTCACATGTATTTATATTATTCATGAGAGCGATTTGGATAATGCTGCCTTTGACTATTACTCCATCTATGGTGTGTTAACATGTATTAAAAGTGATTTGATGAGATGTGGATTCATGGGAAATGGGCATGTCGATTACCACTGAAGTTAATAGGGTTGAGTGAGCAAATGGTGTGAACAAATTTCATGCAGTTCAAACTCATGTAACATTAATGTCATTCTTTAGAAACAAGACTTTTAAATCCCTGTCTGTTAGCACCATGAACATCTGATTAAACGCAGCTATTAATCAATTTTGAAGAGATTTGAAACGGCCGGCCTCGTTCACATGCCGACCTGTGTGAAGTTTTGAAAAGTTTGAGCTGCTCACATGATAGGCTCCTCAAGATAAACCCAACAACAGAGACAAAATGCCATAATACATGAATGTAACCATCTGGAGAACATTAGAAAACTGCTTTTCTATTTTGAGCAGTCCTCGTGGCTGTTGATGCTACATGCTACTTCTTGCTGCATTCTCACACTCTGAGGGTCTTTTTGTTTTGTATCAGGTTGTGTACATATCTGCCTAATAACTTTTTTATTGCTTTCATCTGTGTTGTCTCTGTTACACCCCTGTAAAGGGTAGGTAGTCATTACAGAGACTACTACACGTTGTTGCTCTCATGTAGCTCTGTACTGAACCAGACCAGCAACCCCCACAGGAAGCTCCAGCTCCCTCAAAATAAAGCAACTCCTTCAAAACAAAGCTACGTAAACTGATAAATTGACATGTCAGTAACAAAGTACAAAATCACAGTGTGTTAACAAACAAAATGTTTTTACTTGGCTATTTTCTATCTACTACATCTCATCCTGCCATTTCTACCAGAATCAATCTACACCTTTCAGACGTGTCAGAGAGCCACGAAAGGTCTGCTTTGTGAGCTTCACAACTTTGTCATTGTGAGCCACTCGATGAGCAAAAAGACCTGAAAACAACCACAGGAGATTTTCACAAGTGAAGTGCCAGGCATAGTAGTGGAGACTTTAATACAGAAGGTTTTATAATGAATTAAGTGACCCGTGTCTTCCTTAGGGAGGTCAGAGGTCAGCCTTAACACCTTGTTCACATCCATCCAACTGAGTCTAAAGGTCTACAAATCCTTTTTGGATAATGATCTAATAAAAATATTTGCATTTAATCTTTTTAGTTGAGACCTGGATAAACAGCACTACTGGAGTGGCAACACTAATAGAGGCAAAGTGGGAGCTGCCTCGGTCCATTACTGTTCTCACCATACATGCTGCTACTTGGCGATGTCATTAGAGAGCACAATGTATGTTTCCATTGTTATGCAAATGAAACACAACTGTACATCTGTGCTGAACCAATTGATACTGCAGCTATAGACTGCATTACTCTTTCGACAATAAATAAATGGATGAGCAATAATTTCTTGAAGTTAAATGAGGACAAAAGTGAAATCATACTTGTCATAACAAGAGAGACACTGCTTAATAATCTGGGGAAATTAATTCCCTGGATTAAATCTGTGCTTATTTGTGTTATCCTAGTTTCAGATCTAAACTTCAGGTCCCACTTCAGCAATGACAAAACTTCCACCATAGAAACTGGCTATTAACCAGAACCAAGAGGAGAGAGCACATTAGTCCAGTTTTAGCTGCTCTGCACTGGCGTCCTGTAACATTCGGGATTGATTTTAAGGTCCTCCTCCTTGTATACAAAGCCCTTGATGGACCAGGACCAAGCTGCATTGCTCAATCCCTCGTTTATTATTTGCCTTCAACAACACTGAGTTCATCTGCTGCTGGTTTGTTGGAGGTTTCCAGCATCAGCTGAAAGAAAATCAGAGATGCAGCCTTTGTCAGTTATGCCGCAAACACTACCTATAGATATCAAGGAAGCCAGCTCACTGCTTTAAAAAGAAAGCTAAAAATATCTCTTCATTTTATCCTTTAACAAGCCATGACTTCCTGATACAGGTGTGAAACTTTTGTGCTTATGCTGCTGCTGCACTTCTTTTAAAATGTTCAATTTTATGCATTTTATGTACTCTGTTTTTAATTTTATTTCATAATTATTATTCAGTGATTATATTTTCTATCTTGTGCATTTTCTTTATTTTCATCCTTATTCTATCTTCTTTTTACTATTATCAAATGGGTTTTACTCTCCATCTTATTTGACATTAATTATCTCTCAGTTTTTATCTCCATTCTATGACTTTTTTATGTGAAGCACTCATTTGGTGCATGTCAATTCTTTGTTGTAAAGCACTTTGAGCTGTATTTCTTGTATGAAAGGTGCTATACAAATAAAGTTCATTATTATTATTATTCATTCATTCATCTTCTATACCCGCCTATCTCTTTCGGGGTTGCGGGGGGGCTGGAGCCTATCCCAGCTGTCGACGGGCGAGAGGCGGGGTACACCCTGAACCGGTCGCCAGTCGATCGCAGGGCAACATATAGAGACAACCATTCACGCTCACACTCACACCTAAGGGCAATCTTAGAGTAACCAATTAACCTAATGAGCATGTTTTTGGTCTGTGGGAGGAAGCCGGAGTGCCCGGAGAGAACCCACGCAAGCACGGGAAGAACATGCAAACTTCGCACAGAAAGGCCCCGCCTTATTATTATTATTATTACAAAAGGCAACTCTTAATCTTTGACATCTGTTGTCAAAGATAACTGATAGACCTGCAATAGATTTGGGGACACTAAAGACCAGAAAGGACATACCAGTTGGCCAAATTTACAGATTCTAGAAACCCTTGTTGACCTGATTTTGAAGATCCATGCATTCATGTCAAAAGAAACTATTAATTTGAATGGGTGAACTTTTAGTGGTTAATTTTCTCCAGCTATATACCTGCTTGGTCTTATGCTGTTATCACTATTTAATCCACATTGTGTGACTGACTGGTGTTTTCTGACAAGTGCATTGTTTAAATTAAACTGCAATGAGCGAGTAGAGCCACAGATGGATACCCCTGGAAATACCTCACTCAGGATTACAACAGTATGCCTCCACTTGCCCCTGGTAACAAGCTCCATGATTGGCCAAGAGAGGCTCTTTTCATCTAATAACTTTGAACAAGAGAGTCCCTAGAAAGGACAGTTGTTCTAAGCTCTGACGCTATCAGTGTAATCTTCTGCCAGATGAACATGATGCTTATCTTAATAATGACCATCAAAATTATATTTTAATGCTGAGATCAGCACTGGCAGTTGTACCCCGGGGAAGGACTTCTTAGAGACGAGTGCAGCTAGATGTTATCCAGCATGGTGGTTATCAGATCTGCTGCAGAGGATGCAAGGCTTCCCAAACTGGGTCTGAGGGAGGGGAGGGAGAAGGGAAACCATCCTGTTGCCCAGGACGGCACAGAGGGCGGATGCACCGAATGCACACACTAGCTGCTGAATCTGTGCTCTCACTTTCCTACACTCTGAAGGCATGTATCATTATTAAAGCTCCTCTTTCTGTTGGTCCATCACTCTGATATGGAGCTAACCTTCAGACAGGCATGGATTTTACTACTATGAATGCAAATTACAAATGAAACCTCTCCTCTGCATGTGTGACACAGTATGTTGAACCCATTGGGTGACTTCTCTTGTGTGTAAAAAAAAAAAAAAAACCTCATGATTCTCTCACAACTCCGGATTTACTGCCTGTCTTCCAGCCAGTGCGCTGCTGTCAGATCCAGGGAATGGGCAGCCTGGGAGCTGAGTGGTTTGGTGGTGGGTCCATGGAGAAGACAGGATGGACTTGGAGAATAATCTGATTCTGTGAACTACAAATTGAACTTGTTGCCAGGGGTGGGCAGGCTAATCAACAGTCAATCGCAGAATTCACTGGGTCTCTTCCACTGGTCAATAACATCAGATGCGCACTTTTTCTGAATTCATTAATATTCTGTGGGCCAGATGGGACACTCCGGCGGGCTGGATATGGCCAATGGACAGCCAATTGATGATCGCTGGTCTAAAATATGTGGAATCTCTTTGTTGCTCAGGTACGCAGAGCAACCTCTCCCTGATCCAGTTCTGTAAACTGTATGTAAGTCCTTAAGACATACATACTCCCACTCTGAGGAGACATGCACTGAAGGTTTCACCTCTGGTTGGACAGCCTACTACTGTTTTTTTCATAATCGACTTTTGCAAAGACTCGTTTCGGACCAAGACTGTCTGACCCAAACCTGGTAGAACAAGCTGTGAATAGCAGCATCATCACTACCACCTCACAAAAGATGTCTGACCAAAGACAAGCAGTTACAGCCATTGTATTAGAGGTTAGTGTGATACATGTTGTCAAAAATTTTATATGGCCTTTCGAAGGACATTATAAAAATTTAAATGAAGCTCTAGCAAAAGTCAGTCAGGAAGGCTATTTTTCCACTCACACCTGCTCATAATTTCCTAGCTGTCATTGTCTGGGACTGTTGATGGGGATATCAGCTGTTCTCAGAAGCTGGTCACATCTATTCAACAGCAACATACCAACATTGTGAGCCTATCATCTTGCTGCTGTCTTTTAAAATGTTTCTGTCTCTCTGCATTAAGTAGTTCAAGCTGCTGTTATGTGCACCAGCTCCCCATCACTGCCAGTCTTCGCTTATTCTTCAGCTTCTGCATCTCATCAGCCGTATCAGCCTATCAATCTCAGCAGAGTCATAAGCCACCACCACCAGTGCCTATACTCCATGGGGGTATTTATCTGGCTGCGACTCAGGGCAGACCTCTCCCCATAGAGTCCGAGCACCAAAGACTTCCAGTCAAGACACAACTTTCACATATCTGTTGTAAAAATTTTCTTTTCTTCATTCACTCGAAATGGCCCTTGATAGAGAAAAGATTCCCCACCCAAATTTACAGTAAATATATAGTGATAATTAATTCACTATACCCTCAAATGCCAGTTTATTATACACATAGCAAAAATCAAATGTGGTCCAACAGCCTTGTGGTACATGAGTTCCTTGTGAGGGTTACGTGCTCAATTTTCACTGGAAATTGAAAAATTGTTGAGAGTAGGGCAGTTTTAGCAAGGTGTATTTGACACCCTGGCAACTAAACATATGTGATATTGTATTGGCCAAAGACAAAATGCAATTTTTTCATGTTCAACTGACCTGCTATTCACTGGCTCTCAGTTTATTGGTTTTGCTTGTGTAGCAGTTCATTGGAATGAATTCACCAGAAGTGCACTTTTTACCTATAATTAGCAGCCAAATTACCTAGTTAATTCCAGGAAATTTCAAAGACACATCCTTTAATTTTTGGGTTGAATTTAAGGACCTGTTACTGATACCACAACTTACAAACACCATTTATTCCATCAGACAATGAGTGCAGATTTCTGAAAACAAAGCAGTTGATTTGTGTGTTTGATTGTTGGGTTTCAGCAAATCAGACATTATAGTATATCCCACTCAGTGGCTATTTCCATTTTAAGAAATGATTAGTTTGTGGTCTAATTCTCAAATTTAAGTTGCACATTGTCTATCAATTTGAAAATAAAAAGCACATTGCACAGTCAATTGTGTAGAAGTAGCAGTATTACATTTAGTAGAGAGTTATCAATTTCATTGTGATTTGTATTTGGCAGTAATTATGCATTTTCAAACATTTCAATTTGATGAACTGATTTCATTTCAATATTGGTATCCCTGAACCGCTCTATATGATATATGAGACACATATGCGGACATGATTCTGGCAAATTGGTCAGAGCTGTGTTCAGACTATTTCCCCTTCTGAAAAGAAAGCTGCTCTTAAATCATCCTGAAAACTGTCTGGTCTTGTTGGGCTGGAATGTTGTGGTTTACTACCAAACCTGATGGTACACAGCAGTCTCACACACACACACACACACACACACACACACACACACACAGAGTGAGAGAGAGAGAGAGAGAGAGAGGAGCAGGTCAGTGAGAGAGAGAGAGACAGAGGCTTGAGGGAACTTTCCCTCTGATAGTATGTCCAGTATGTACAAATACCACAAAGCATTTGCAAACTGCCCTTTTTCTTTCTATCTGACTACACAGGAGTATTGCAAAAAGCAAAAAATCTGATCACCAGCCCAGATTTCCTAAAGGTCAAGTCATCTGGAGAGGGAGAGAGACAGAGGAGAAAATATGATATGTAATGATAATTACATTTTACATGTCACTGGGTGTGTGTGTGTGTGTGTGTACACTGACTTAATTTCACATATACAGAACATGTGATATGTGAAATAATGTTTTTTTCGTATTATTGTTAATTTTCACTTTATTTACAGTAACTTGGAGGAGGTATAAGACCTACATGCAAATATTTTCTTTTTGACATTTTTCTAGTTTCTATTATTAAAAAACTAGGTTGCAGAAAAACACCAACATGCCTTAACTCTACATGTGCACTACAGTGCATGGTGAGATCTGGTGTTGCCCATATGATACAGTATCAGTCTGCAGCTACTAACATTTATATATAATTATGTCACATCAGAAAGAAGTGCAGCAAAGTTCCTTTGCACGTCTTTATGGAAGAGGTGCGTAGTGGCATCATCTGAGCTACCGCTCACGGACTATGTCCTGCGGCAAGCTAACTGCTGACATGCCAGCCAACCAGAAACATGTTGGCACTAGTCTGTCACAATAACTGTCTGAACAATCTGACCCACTCTTTGGTGTTTACACAGTTTATTCAACAAGTGTATTTGCATCATTGGCTCCTGTTTCATAACTGTAAAGGATGCCTGGAGCAACAGTTAATAAGCTCTGACAGCTTCCTTCATTTTTAACACTCCGACTCTCCACTTCCTCAAAGATCTGCTCTATCAAAATGTGTAAACTGCACAAATCTATGTCAAATTTTATTTGACATAAAATATTCAGACAGATGTCCTTCTACCCAGCAGGAGATTCTGCTGTGTTCAGCACATCCATTAAGCTGTATTGATTTTGCAGCACAATACGATTTTTAATGGTGGCCTTTATGAAGCTTTATGAAGGGGTTGTTGACCACTAGATGGCTGAGAATATCCTCTAAAGTCACACCAAAAAGAAATAATACTCTATCAACTTAGCAAGTTTTTATAGCTTCTTCATAAAGCCTTTGCACAATGTTAAGGCAGTGGCTCTTTAGATTGTGCTTGCTGCTACCTGTAGATCACTACATCATCCTGTTCTCTGTTAGCATGTCCTCTGGTCCTGGCGAGATGCCAGTGAGAGGCTGTTTTGTAGCCAGAAAGTAGTTCTGAAGAAGCGCTCTGTGTGGAAGGCCTCCCTGGTTTTATACAAGCCTGTCATTTTGGTCTAACCCCATGCATTCAGTGCCCTCAAGAATAAACCACTGATTACAGCTTTCAGGACGGGTGAGTGGGGATTTTTTATATCTTGATGTAAAACAAGAAAGTGGGTTCTTTGTATTGGAGGTCTGTAGGTGTTAGCAGGCCTGACCAGCAGGAAGATGTTTGTTGTTAGCTGCATTATCTTTGTTGCAGGCAAATTTACATGGAGTGTTTGAGGCTTGTCAAGAGCAGACAGGCAACCTTGAAGCAGTAGGAGTCATGGAGCTGGATTTCTCATGCGCTTGTTCTGTCTTTCCCATCAGGCCAAGTGACCCTGTCTCCCGTCTCAAACCCTCAGGCCTCCTCTAGATAATTGCAGCAGTTTCACCACAACATAACAAATATATACAAGATTACAAACTGGGAGAGCTTGAAATGCAATATTTTAATTGAGGACATTTACTCAGCACATCTGCATTTTCAACAATAACCTCCCCCCTCCCCTCTGACCTCAATTTGTGGGCTTCATAAAAAGGTGGACAGATATCTGGCCCTGTGGTCCAGGAGGTAATTACGAATGTTACCGCGTCTCCTTGGGGAGAAAAGATGCAATGCCTCGGCCAGCTCTCCTGTTTGGAGCCAGGCCAGTTATTTCCTGTGGACTCAGGCAGCATTAACCTCCTGGATGCAGATCCATTTGGTTGTAAATTAGCAACTAATTAGAAGGCGCTCATCATCTTGCAGAGACAGTACAGATGAAAAACACATCAACAAATGACAGTGAGGAAAAAGAACTACAATGGAGACACAAAATGTTTGCATTGTTGGGATCATTATAGCAGGTTTTATATGATTATTTTTCTTTTTTTTATTTCATATGCTTCAGGTGAGACATAAAGTTAACAGTCATCACCTTGAATATGAAATGATACCAAATAACCAATGAAAAATCTTGAATTTGTGAACTGCTGTATTCTACAGTATATTGAATACCACATCTCTTATCAATAATTATTGAAATGAAAAATATATGACAGATGTTAGAATTGAAAATGCTCTGGTGTAAAAAGGACATTGACTGCCAGACAAGACAGAGCACCACAGAGCAGCAACACAACAGCAGCACCATGAAAAACCAACAGACCAAGTTGAAAGTGAGCAGGGGCATGTTTTGGGCCTGGCTACGAGTCTTTTTTTACTGTCAAAAGTCTTGATGAATTATGAGCTCATGCAACCACTGAATCTTTTGGAGCATACGTAGATATCCCCGCCCCCACACATTGCATTGTCTGTGGCTACTTCATAATAAAACTCTACTCGTGTTTTGACATTTAAATGCTTTTAAGCAGCAGGAGGAAATATTCACAGTCACACCAGTTGGTGACTGTTGGAATAGAAGAATGGTTCTGCTGAGTTTTGTTTCTGTCGAGTTTGAATAAACTGTTTTACGATCAAACCACCTGCCTTCTCTGTCAAGTATATGTCCCTCATGATCAGTAAAACTATGTTGTTGTTGTTTTTTTTTTGGTTGTTGTTGTTGTTGTAAATGTGTGAAAACTGCCAATCCTGTCCTTAGAAGTTTGCTCACCTGTGCTGGGATATTTGTTGATTGAGGGGCTGTTTAGTGTCCCCTACATATACAGCAGGTCTTTGCATTCTACACTGCATCAAATGTATAACGTTGCTCTTGAGGCGTTTGGGAATCTGGTCCTTTGGATGAACCAAACCCTTTCTTTGTGTGTTTATAGCTGTAGAATACACAGGGATGTTGTGCTTTGAGAAAATCCTTCAAATCTATCTGGGACACGACTAGGCAGATTTCCCAAGAGGTGTCAATGAGGCCATCTACTGTATGTCAAAGTGGAGTGGCCCTCACTAAACAGAGGAGGGGGTTTGAGACACCACCTGTCCTCAGCTTAGCTAGCTGCTGCTAGCTAGTTAGCTCAGTTAGCCATGCAGCTAGCTGACTCTTGCCAAATTGCAATGAGAGCTCAGAGCACCAGGGGAACACTGGTGTTCACACCACTAGCACAGGAACTTACGACTGCCAGAAGTAGGAGGTTTTTGGCTCTTGGGCAGTGAAGACCCAGTGGGGTATGCTGATGGAGAGTGGAGCCAGAATGAAACTGGACTCACAATGCCTGTAACTGTAAATGATGACTTGTCTCTATCATCCCACTGACAGGTACTGCTTTCTTGCCGTGGTGATGTCATTTGGAGCCAGTGCTATTCTAAAGAATAGTGATTGGAGAATGGTTGCATGCTGCTTTAATGCAACACCGGGTAAGTATGGTAAGTGATCCAAATCAAACCCACAAGATGCTGTGACATCAACAGATGCATGTGTGTGTGCTACACGGTGTGTCAAAACTGTGTCGGCTCTCTTTGCTTTAATGCAGTGTTTGTCCAACTTGTTTTTCTGGGGACCCACTTTTTAACTTTGCTAAACTTGTCTTATGCATGTGTTATTGAAAACACGTACACGTGTTAAATACTTTATAAAAAAAAAAATGATCTTGCATGAATCTTGTCTTGTCTTGTAAATGTCACATGTTGCCATGCTGGCAAAAGCGACTTGCTTTAAGAAGTAAAGCTGGCCAGTAACAACTACTGGAAGCAGCTGGTGTTATGAAGTCACATAACTGATCAGATTTACAAATGATGAAATGATTAAATAGAAATCCAGTCCTGTTTACAGATACTAATGCACACGCCTCCAGTATGGCTGCTGCAAGTGTGATACCTCACACGATAGTCTGAGTTTGGTGCTTACATCTGAGTGTTATGTACACCTCATCAACTGTGGTAATCAGTTGATCCTACCACTTCCTCTTGCATTTCCTGATGCTTGTCTGCTTATGTTTTAAGGTCTTGGTTTAAGCTAAGAACCAATACATAACCATACATACTTCTGATGTATTCTATTCACATCAAATCATCTGTATGCCTGCTGGATAAGTTGCAAATAGAGGCATCCCCATATTCTCTCAGCCCATTGATGTGCAGTGTTCAGTATACCTGCTGTTAGGATGACCTAGTGATAGTGGTACTGAAAATCTATCTGCTCTCTCTGTATGTGTGTGTGTGTGTGTGTGTGTGTGTGTGTGTGTGTGTGTGTGTGTGCGTGCATGTGTGTGTACGTGTGTGTGTGTGTGTGTGTGTGTGTGTGTGTGTGTGTGTGTGTGTGTGTGTGTGGACAAACAGGTTAAGTGGAATATGAACAGCTTGTGTAATCCACAGGGTCTCTTATCTCTCCAGGGTAATAACCTCTTTGACTTGTAGGTCAACACACTGCTGTGTTCCTATAGTGCTGCAAAGTTAGTGTGGTTGATACTGGAAAAAAATACTGGCTAAAGGCAGCTACACCAGTCTAAAATTGAAAATTATTCATTTGGAGTGTTGAATATTTTGTTAAAATAGCCTAATAAGCTGATTATGAATATTGAACAGCTTTTCCTTTGGACACCACGCACAGCATCCAGGTGTTCTGTTTCTTGATGTTTTGTGTTGTGTGTGGCAGTTTTTTGTGAGCAAAGGGGAATATGTATTTCCCAACAGTCGATTTTATGCACACGTGGATTGGTGACTTTCTGTTATGTGGACTATGGTTTCAACACACCACTGGGTCAACACGGGCCGGGGTGTCAGAGTCATTTGCCCTGATGTCATATACGGCAGAGAAACTTTGCTTGAAGTAAAATACTCAACAAATAAGCAGACTGCACAGGATCATGCCTAATGCCTGGCCCCAGAGCATCAAGATCATATTCCCCGGAGACACCTGCAATAAAGGTACACAAGGACAATGCTTCCATCTATGATCCTCTCAAAATTGATCTTAATGGAGAACATAGTGGATGAGATCCAAGCTTTGCAAGGTACTGTTAGGATTTTATGAGGCATCACTGTTAAGTCTCGACTTGGCAACGTTCTCTAGTATCAGACTCCTCCTGTGAAATCAAGGGTTTAACTGTGGTATGAGCAGATATCAGTTCTTGTGAAAGTAAAGGTGGTGGGATCTGTGTCTATATAAATGACCAACGATATTGTCAGTACACAATGAATGTCCCTCCTTGTGGCAAAGCAACCTGAGCAGCAGCTACTGTCACAGAAGGTGTTCACATGCTGCAGCAACAACATTCGGAGGCCCCAGCAATCATTGTTGGAGACATGAACATGAACATAACAGAACTCGGATTTAATCAATACTGTAAATGAGTGGACAAACAAGGATAATAATACATAGGACAAATGCATTGTGAATGTGAAGGAACCATACGTGTCAAGGATAAGACCATTAAATTCATTGTAAGTCACTACAATCTAGTCAGAAAGCGCTATATGAGTAAGTAAGCTTTATGAGTGTAGTCACAAAGCATTATGAATGTACTGAAATTCATTCTCAGTTGTCCGCTGTAGATCAAAATCAGAAAGGGGTCTTGAAAAATATGTGAAAAAATATGTTCCTCCCGTAAAACACCTGCTTTTAGAAGGGAGCTTGGGTCTACATTCTTCACTCAAAAGCTTGTTGCAGAGGGTATTTTAACGTTAATAATCACATCATTTGAGCTGGTCTACGTTCTAATAATAGACATTGTAAACAGCTCGTAGTAAAAGGTTGCATACTAGTGATATAATCAGTTTACAGCAATGTTACACTGCATAGACTACGAAAAGAGCTAAAGAAAGTGTATTAAGTGACAAACAGTGACAGATGTCAGAAATATAATACTTGGAGATTCAGTAAGGTAACTGTATATGTCAGGTGCGTCCACTTAGATGAAGGAAGACTTAATGGACACTAACCAACATCACCACCAACACTTTTTTCTATACACTGACACTGACCATTGTCCAGCAGCAACATAATAGTTTGCTTGAGTGGCCATAAGATTTGGGCTACAAATAACCCAAAATAATACGGTGTTCTTATTTTATGCTATTATGTCTTTGATTGCCAAAGACCTTGGAATTTGCATTCACTGCTAGTTAAATTAGAGTGTCACTTTGAGCCAAAAAGGGGTGGGGGACATGGCGCAATTGCCATATCCTGTGTGCATGGCCAGTATGAGTCAGACAGAAAGGCAAATCTGACAACTTGATGGCAGATCAGCCCCTGAAATGACTGCTGTCTGGTCCTCTTCTTACCTGTAATTCTAAAATGAGCAAATTGTCTCCAAAATTATCACAATTTTAAGAGTTTATTGTTTCCTATAACAAGCGAAGAATTTGTTAATGTAATGAAAGCTATTCCACCTAATGAAAAGTTATATTCAATTTTGAGAAGCAACCCCTTGGATGATAAATAATATTGACATCATGAATGCTAAATGCAGCAACAAACAACAGCTGCTTATAGTAGTAGGTTGTTTCAAACAGATGAAAATTAAAGAGCATGTCTCCTCCGAATTGAAAAATGTTCAGGACATACATAAAGTTTATAGAACTCGAGCAGAGGGAGGTTGTTGTACCTACCTTTGAGCTCATTTTTGATTTACAGCTCAATTTTGTGTTGTAGCTTGTCAGGCACACCAGCTGGTTCTGAAGTAGCAAATGTGTTCGGTTACAGTTGTTGAATTATCATGTGCTGAAACCTCTCGCCAAATGCCTGAAGGAGTTTTCACACTCAGCAGCATATTCAGAAGTCATAGCAGGCAGTAGGAAAATACACAGTGTCACCTCTTTCCAGCTGCACTTGCCAGAACTTTATTTTCACTTCAAATGACTTCACATTCGAAAGCAGAGAGCTGAGAAGCTGGCTGGAGCATTCCATCTGAATGAGGTTTTAGCTCATTCACTGCAAAACTTGCCTGCATAGCAGTGTCTCTGTCAGAGTGTGGTTTTCTGAAAGCTGCTTGTTGGGCACCCAAAGAGCATTAACAAGCACATTTGTCTGCGACAACCCCGCAAACAAATAATCATTTGTTCATTTCTTATGGAAAGTGCAAAGTTCCACATCTTGTATTTATCATCTATTTATCATTCATTGTGTATCAGTTGCTTCATGGGCTAAATTATACTGTCTCGTGGGCCACATACAGCCCAGAGACCAAACGTTCCCCACCCCTGCCCGAGAGGAAAACTGTTTTGGGACAACATTTTTATTAATTGTCAGACAACATGGCTATTACCCTAAATGCTTTGTATTACCAATAAGATTAAAGAGGTCCATATCAAAATTTTACAGAATATACATCCAACAAATATATTTTCCCCATTTGATGCAAAAATCTATTTTTTGTAATGATGAACCAGAATCCTACACACATTTATTCTACTACAGTATATATTCAATCACTTTTTAGACTTGAATGAAAGACTGGATATGGTAGAAAACTTATCAGAATATGAAATTTGAGTGTAACGATGAAAGATGTCATTACACATTTGAAAATGTTAAACTGAATTCATTGTAAACTTATTGATTCTATATCTTAAATTTCATATACATAAATGATAAATTACAGGCAATTTAAGTGGAGCTTTATGTAAATTTAAAGAATATATTACAGCTCTCAAACTTTGAAGAACTAAAAAAAAAGTAAATATGCAATACAAGACAGTTTGTTAAATAAAAAATGAGGGGTTTTATACCAAAAGTACTTTATCTTATGGAGATAGTAACAAATATTTATATAATATAATAATTACAATGAATTTGTCTTATGTAATTAGTTTCTAAGTATATTCATTTTATGGTGTTTAGTGAGTTCATCCCAATGCCATCACATATGGCTACTACAACAACGAGGTCATATCCTGCCTAACACTTCTAGATTTTGAAATAGCTAGGTTGTAAAGAGATACCGAAAGCTCAAAAGATCACAAAAGTTCACCAAAGTTTTGTTCATCAGGTGATTCTAATTAAATTGTTCAAAATCGGAAATCTCTCTCCTTTCTTTCTCGCCATGATGAGCCTGTTACTGAAAACTAAATATGCCAGGGAAGAGCAAATTTAACCCAGTTCTTGTAAGTGAGGCGTGAACATTGATTGTATGGTGGATTTTCATTTTCTACTTTCTGCCTATGCACTATGTGTTGTGCTTTGTCTAAATGTTATTAATGGAGATGGCTGGTGTAGAAAGTCAGGGGCCTTAAACATACTCTGACTCCTCAAGCCTTGTCCCAACAATCAGCCGACATGAGCTCCTCTAAGAAGGTGCCGAGCATTCTGAAAATGTAAATAATTGATGCCCACAGAGCAGGAGAGGGCTATAAGACGATAGCAAAGGGTTTTCAAGTAGCTGGTTCCTCGTTGTGTAATGTATTTAAGGAGTGGTAACTAACAGAAATTTGAGGTCTGGAATACCAAGAACACTTTGCAAGACAACTGCTGAGAGAATTGCTCTAAAGGCAAAGGAAACCTTCAGGAAGATGTAGCAGACTCCGGAGTGGCGGTGCACTGTTCTACTGTGCAGCAACACCTGCATAAATATAACCTTCTTGGAAGAGTCACCAGAAGAAAACCTTTCCTGCATCTTCACCACAAAATTCATTGCCACAAGTTTTCAAAGGAACATCTTATCAACACTGATGCATTTTTGAAACAGGTTCCATGGATTAAAATAGAACTTTTGGCCACAATGAAGTGAACACAACCTGTAATTCTTGCCAAAGGGTGTGTTACTAACTACTGACCATGCAGGGTGCCCAAACTTTTGCTTTGAGTCGCTTTGCTCTTTTCTTATTTTGAAACTCTAAAGGATGGAAATAAAAAAGTAATTTTGTTTGAAATATTAAACAAATCTGTCATTTTTAACTTTATACCTTTCTGAAATCATTTTACTTGCTTAGCTATTTACAGTAACAGAAATTTTGGCCACTATTTTTTCTTATCTCTGTCCTCTTCATTTCTGTCAAGACTCAGAGTGACCCTGAAGCATGTCAAAGCTGAGCTGAAGACAAGGCAGGTAGAGGTGAAAAGGTGGACAGTGGTTCCAAGGATCAGGACTCCCTGGAGGCTGCAGACTTAACTGTCAAAATATCATATGTGTTATTTGTGAGAGCAGTTAGTACAAGCATTACAACTCATTTTTAATCATAGCTGCTGCTCTGAAATAAAAACAAAAGTTTATTGTGATAAGCTATTCCAAAGTAAACAACATACATACAACGTAGGTTGTACCTTCATAGAAAAGTTCATATCAAGATAAAAACCAGAGTAGGAGGAGTCCAGCAGTACTAGAATGCAGAGTTGATGGTGGCTTGGAGTCCAGTAATGATAATATTCAGGAATGAAAAGATGGGGTCAAGATGGGGAGAAAGACAGGGAAGAAATGCTCAAAATCCACATAATCTGACTTGTGACTTGTGTCACTCCAGTGATATCATGGCTTACAGAGCATTTAAGCTCACTAGGATAATGAACATTTTGCATTGTTCAGGCTAACTGTCATACTTTCCATCACTATGGAACCAGAATGTTTACTGATCACCTGACAGCGGTGAATTTATGCTATTGAACTGATTGCTAATTGTACTTGTCTTGTGAATTACCAGTTATTGTGAAATCCACTGTAAACAGTGTAAGACATTTAAAAACTATCTATGTTTGTACTAAAAATAATTCAGGCATCTATAAAATTTTGGGGGCACTATTATATTATTAAAAATAGTAATTAGTGTATGAAGTTGCTTTTTTACATATGAAATGAGTCCAGATTAAAATGCATACAGTAATCACCACCTTGTGCAGATATGACTGAATAAAAAGCATGCCATTGCTGTTCCAAAAAGAAGTGTGCAATCACCTGCATGTGTAAAGAATAGGTTCAGAAAGCTCTGAAGGCAAACATCTCCTTTGTGCATGCAGCCCATGCCACAGCCTGAGGTGTTTCACAAAATTACAGACTTGTTGCTGCAAGTACTGTCAAAAACAGCCAAAATGACTGTAATATTCCTTCTTTATTGATGCTGTTCTAGCAATAACTGCAGCTGAAAATTTTATCATGCTTTATTTCATCCCCAGATTTAGGATGAAAGTATGGATGAAATAAAATTATAGACTTGGCTATCTAGTACAACATCATTGCAAAAATATGCTGTAGATTTAGGACTTAAAAACCTCCTTTCTTGGTGCATTGAGCTCAGTAACCTTAGTCAACAGCAGTAATCACCCGACAGATGGTTCCATCCAGCAACCAGTTGGAAAGACCCATATGTAGGCTGGAACATTAAGCTTAAACAGCTAGCATTAATGCCACATTTATGTGGCAAAAATTGTGGTACACAACTTGCCAACTTTCACGTCTGTTACGGCCCTGGCCGTATTACTTCTGCACTGTTTGTTCCTGTGTGGTCCTGTGGTGTCTTTCTGTCTGGTCCATGTTTTTGTGTGTGAGTGTGTGCTCTTCTTTTTTAGCAGCTGTGCTGGTCCTGCCCTCCTCCATACAGCAAGTGGTGTCGCTATCCCATTGGTGCCTGCTGCTGCATCCAGCCTGTTTTAAATCGTGGGTTTTTCATTCAATGGGGGACTCAGCTTGACAGCAGTGGCTTTGGTGTTTCTGGCGTTAATCTTGAGAACTTTGTCCCCAGATCAATGTAGATTGTGGTATAGTGTTAGTTCTAGTAGTGTGGGTTTTGGTGGTGGGTTTTAGATCTTCTCCGGTTTTTGGGTTGTAGTTTGTAACACTGTATATATTTAGCACTATTTTGTTTTGTTTTGGCTGTGACCCTTTTTTACCTGTACATCAGGTCTGCTTTTGTTAAAAACAATAAATTTGGGGTTTACTATTGTACATGGTTTTGGCTTAGAGTAATTTGTTGATTTGGAGACAGTTTGTTTTTTCACTCTTTTATGTTGCGTCCCTGCTCCCCTAGACTGGGGCGTAACAATGTCAAACTCACAAAAATGCAGCTCATGAAAATAAATGTTTGGTTGATAGTAAGAGACCCTATGTTCTCTGCGAGCTGAGGAGGGAGAGATGTGGAAATAGTGCCAGGCTGAGCACCATGCTAGTAAGAGATGTTGTAAACCAGTCCATCCCACTATCATCATGGGAAATGTGAGATTTCTCAGCAATAAGAAAGATGAGCTAGCAGCACTGACTGGGTATGTAGTATGATGCTGTTCACAGAGATATGACTAACTGCACTAACTCCAGACATGAACACTGTGTTGGACAGCTTTAAGTTGATGTAGACAGAAAGGACGGAGGAAAATGTTAAGAGTGGCTGGCAGTATTTGTTAATACTAGATGGTGATGCATTACTATTAAAGAACAACTTTGTAGTATGAACAGCTGTAAGCCATTAGCTTGAGGCCATCCTATCTACTGAGTGAATTCTTGCACGCTGTCATGATAGCAATGTATATTCCCCCTTTGCAAACACTGATGTAGTCTATAATGCAGATACACCTGCATAAACTCATCCTTATTTCTTAATCACCTTTCTGTCCTCCACGCTGTCCACATTCAGTCAGTATCTTACATGCTAAACCACTAAAATGGAGGATTGGTTGGAACAGAGCAACATCAGTGGAGTCTGGAGGAGCATTAAAACCATGTCTGGCTACAAGAAACCCAACTCCCAGCCGGTGGGGGACCAAAAGGCAGTGAATGATCTGAACTTTTTCTTCAATAGATTTGATTGGTCATCTTTTCCTCTCCCTGTCCAGTCCTCCTTGCTCCAACTCCCTTTACCTGCAGCTCCTGTACACTGCCCCACCCCGACCTACACCCCTCTTCCCACAACATTCAGCTTACCATGTACATCCACTGCATAGCACACTCCCAATACCACCATCCACTCACAACCTTCAGCACAGAGCACCCCTGCACCAAACTGTCCCTCACACCTGACGACATGAGGAAAGAACTCATCCGAAAACCGTTTGTATGACATGAGCTCAAGTCAAATTTTCAACATGAGCCTGACTCCAGGGACAGTGCCACAGCTGTAGAAAACATCAGCAAAGACCACAAGGACCTCAACGGCAACATACTGGTGGCACTGACGTCATACCTGATGAAGACCCTGGAGAGGCTGGTCCTTGTCCATCTCTACCCTTGATGAGTCCATCAGTAGAGCTGCTCCTGTTCACCTATCAACCTGGTAGGAAGGAGATATCCCGCAGGTCTTTCCTTTCTGCTGCTGTGAGACTTCACAGTCAACACTACTCCCAGTAGACTACACACACTAAAACTGACAAATTCATTCCTGTGCAATATTGGTGTAATCTAAACTGTGTAATATATTTTAATGTGTACCTGATGCTTCTTACTGTTGAACTATCCCTTTTGCTGCTGTAACACTGCAAATTTGAAAATGGAAATTAGTATTTGTTGATCATGGTGAACATTTGTGGATTGTCTTCTGTGGGCTACATCTATTAAGGTCCAATAAAAAAAACAAACAGGTTAAAGAGCTCTTTTATTCAGTCTGTCAAACTGTTAAATCAGAGTTTGGGTTCTCAGTCGGCTTCAGTTTTCTTGTGTAGACTAAGCACTGAATGTGAAAGAGTGTATATGAATTCATTACACTGCAGAACTTTATTCATAATGTCTGATTGAATATATCATACATGTGTAGTATTTGTTTTTGTTTAGTTAAATGTTGTGTTTTGTTATTTATGTGAAACAGTGTACATCTTGGGACACAAGTCACATTTCAAAAAAAATATTCTGATAATCAAAGTGAAATCAAATCAAATTATCATTGTAATTAAAAAGCGTATACTTTGGAACCACCGATCACTATATGTCTGCAGTTGAAGGACCCTGATTTCCGCCAAGAGATGCAGGCACCCCATGGGCCAATCAAGATACATCATCATTTTAAGTTTTTCCAAATCGGACCGGTGCCTTGTGGCCTTTCAAGGTTTTAGATTTTGACCTTTAATTGAGGCACCCCCTGCTATGCCAATCAGTGGAAAGCCTGAAACGTCAGAGCTCTGCACTAAGATATACTATCAGTCCTGGTTTTGTTAAAAGCTAGGCAACAGCCTGTGATCACATTTGTGTTACCATTGTGACATTTAATCAGAGCGCCCTCATTAGGTCAATCTGTGCAGTTTTTAAGTAGCAGAGTGCAGCAAAATTTATGTCAACCACTTTCATTAGACTAAATGGGTCATTAGATGTAAAACAAAGAGATAATTACACGTAAATTCTCTAAAATGTCCATCAGTGGAGTACAAACTTTACCGATGATATATATATATGCATATAAACATAATATGTTTAAATATCTGTCATCTAAATTTCTAGATTGCAGCACTTGTTTATTCTCTTGCTTTCTGTATTTTAACTGGTATGCACCACAACATCGTAACACCAAGGCAGATGTTATGTTTAACAATGAGTCAACCCATAATGCAGCACACAGGGTCAGAGAAAAGTTTGAATGGTTTATTGTAAATCTAAAATCAGAAGGGTACACAATGAAAGCTGAGTGCAAGATGTGGGAACGAGGAATCCAGCATCATTTATCTGGACTATATCTCTCCCAATGCTGCAGACCCTGGCCCTGGCAGTGCACAGCTAAAAGTCTTCGGACAGTGGACGCAGGATGGTTAGCTATGATCCAGGCAAGTGCAGGGCAACTGAAGGGAGGGCATAAAGGGCTAGAAGACACTGGTTTCAGCTGAGAGACATGGAAAGACAGGTGAATCCTCAAGGTCATAGGTAACTGTAGTCTGACAAAAGATGGGTTAATGATCCTTTCAATTTCAAATGAGCCAATGTAATGAGGAGAGAGTGTCTTAGAATTTGTCTTTAGAGAAATATCTTAAGAAGATAGCCATACTTTCTGACCTGTATGGGTCTCCTCCCAAATCATGCAGCAGCCACAAAGGTGGCTATGGACGGAAGGGACAGCAATTTCCTCCTGGACAGGTAACAGTGGTGATTAGTAGCCTAGAGAGTTTTCAAAGGATTCGCCCATCTGTCCATGTCTCTCAGCTTAACTGATTTTGAACTACAGCTGACAAAGTTGTTAGGCTGTTTTATTGTGTCTTAATTTATCGACCCCCTGGTCCAGCAGGTCACTTTTTACAGTTTACTGACTTTCTGACTTCTATTATTAAACTGGATAAAGTGTTATTAGTTGTTGATTCTTACCTGCACATCAATGAAAAGTTGTGCAGACACTGAATTTCTTACTATTACTATATCTTTTAATTTTGGGCAACATGTTTCTAGTGCATTCACATGGTTTGTTATAACTTTAACCATTTTTTTTTCCTCTGGGACTAGGTATGGATCATATCTGTTGTAAGGACCTGCTGCTCAGCGATCATATATCTTGTTTTTCTTCCCACCTCTCTGGAAATGGTGACCCTCTGTGTCCTAAAAGAGCATTCCCACATCATCATCAGAGTTCAGTTCTAGGAGGTGCTACTATGATATTAATACAAATCTTGATAATGTAGAGTTTTTAATCCAGAAGCATTGTATCATGTTGATGCACAGTGGTACCTTTAAAAGTTAGGACGAGGGATATCACCAACATCCGTGGAGCAGATATCTGCTCCCTGAAACGAAAGTTTTGCTCTACAAAAATCCACTGGACTAGAAGTGCATCGCCTGTATCTCAAAGATCTCTGATATTGTTTCAATGTATTTGGAAAGGAAGCGCTGCTTTCCATATTACCATATTTTTCTATCAACTACTGGTATGTTCCTTACTTTCTTTGTTCATAATGATTAGGTCCATTCATTCTGGGACTTGCCCAACCTTCTCTTGCCCCTCTTCATAAGAAGAAGAAGAAGAATCGGAGGGACAATCCCCTTTATTTGTCACACAATTATTCATGCACATGCAATCACACGCCATGCAATTGGTGAAATTTGTCCTCCGCCTTTATCCCATCCTGGTCGTCCTTCCTCCACGGCAGACCAGGTCGGCTGCCATCCGACCGGCGCCCGGGGACCAGTTCCTGTTAGTCACCATTGGTCAGGCGGTGATCTTCTTGCATGTTTTTAGTGGGGGGTTTTTTAAGGAGGAAACCCCAGGTGAACACGGGGAGAACATGCAAACTCCACACAGAAAGGCCTTTTTTCCTTGAGCAGCAGGCACCGAAGGCATGGTGGAGGACACACCCCGACGCCCACAGCGGGATTCGAACCGGGACCTTCTTGCTGTGAGGCGACAGTGTTGCCACTTGTGCCACCGTGCCACCGCCATCCATCACCTCCACCTTCATCTCCTATTGTTTGATTAGATTTGATTAGGAAGACAAGACAAAGCTATGTTCTAGCCCTTAAGGTGAACCCAACCAACCCAAGCTAGCTGGGAACTGCAGGAGGAGGGGTTGGTGATTGTGAAGTCAAAGAGCCACTTTCAAATCCTGGTTAGTTTGCTCAGTTTGGCCATTGGTCTCATGGAACCAGATTAGAGGATGACAGTGGAACCAAAACCCTGACAGAAACCTGAGATATGAATTGGGGACCTTGGTCAGAAACAATGTCAGGAAGAAGGCCATGGAGGTGGAAAATGCAGTGAAACAGGAGGTCTACAGTTTCAAAGGGAGAGAAGGTTTTCAAGGGCAACAAAATGGACAGCCTTGGAGAAACTGTTAAATATTGTGAGGATGGCAGTGTTTCCTTCTGAGGGAGGTAGATCAGTGAAAAATCTATTGCAAAATCTAGGGCAATATATGACCAAGAGTCGGGGGATGGAGTTGTCCTGCAGGCAAGTGCTGAGAGGCTTTGCTCCAGGTACACACAGTACAAGCCAAGAACAAAAGCTCAAGTGTTGACTTTCAATAACAGCCACAAGAAATTACACTTGTGGACAGAGCAATACCAGGGTGGCATTGTTGGGTCTCCCTGACTACAGACTCAACCAATCAGGTAAGTGTCCTACAATGGAGGTAGGTGGCACGGTTGTATGGTGGTAACACTGTCGCCTCACAGCTAGAAGATCCCGGGTTCGATTCCCACTGTGGGCGTTGGGGGTGTGTCCTCCACCTTGCCTTCGATTCCTGTTCTCCCCTGGAGCTGTTCTCCTCCATAAAAAACTCCCACTAAAAACATGCAAGAAGATCACCACCTGACCAATGGTGACAAAAGGAACTGGATCCCTGGGTGCTGCTATTGACTGGCAGCCCACCGCTCCAGGTCTGCCATGGAGGAAGGACTTTCCAGGATGAGCAAACGCAGAGAAATAATTTCACTAAGCATGGCGTGCGTGCAGTCTCCCTCCTGTAACATGTGTGCTGTGATTGATAAAGTAAAAATCTTAATCTTAATCTTAATCTTAACACAGGATTAAGGCAGGAAAATTTTTGGACTGGCTGGACACTCCCCAGAGGAGAACTAATGGGAGAGTGTCTAGTTTAACATTCTTTGAGTGTGGTTGACAAGTTATGGTGAAATTAAAGCACCCAAAGAACAGGGCCCAGTGGATTGGCATGAGATCAACCGCTCGGCAGTCTGCATGTAAGCAAGATTTTTTGGAAGGACAGGAATGTGTTGATTAGGGATTAGGGATTCATTCAAGTACTTCTCCATAGCCTTTCTCTCAGGTGAGAACAGGATATACAAGTGGCTGGAAGTCAAGGTTGCGCCAGGCAGATGTTCAGTAGCATACTCATAAGCAAATCATGATACACTGAAGGAACAGATTACGGATGTGGAGGTGGAGGAGCAAGAGAAGCTACAGAGACCTCTGCTAATGGAAGAGCAGACTGCAAACAGGTTGAATGACAATAGGAGTTCCATTGCACACATATGATTTTGCCTGCCAACCAGTCAATATGGGGATTATACTGCTTCAACTGAGGTGGCCCAGAGACGAACACTGACTATATCATGGTGGTTGCCAGACAGAATAAGAAGCAAAGGGTCTGTTTGGTTGGTGACAAGAGCCAAGAGTTACCATCAAGAGCATATACTTTCATAAGGGAGGCTCAGTGGAAATGTCAGCCTGGGAAACAAGATTCAAGACCAGTCCAGTAGCAGAGCATCAGTTGTTGATAACAAAGAGTGGCTTGGAACTGCATTCTGGTCAGGAAGTTAGCTGGTGCATTTAATTTGCTCACCGAGTGGTCTCAAGATGTAAGAATACAATACCAGTATATGAGATATTGGTTATATTGCACAGCCCAATCACTTGGCAGCATTTCAAAGTAGACATTTTAAGAGTAACTAAAATGTTACAGTGAAGCATTGTTTTTTGGTGTAAGTAAGGTAACTAGCAACTAATTACTATTTTTCACTATTTCACTTTTTTTCTCACTATTTTGCTTGAGAAATATATATGATTCTGATTGTGATTCACAAGAAATGTGGTAAATAAATTCTCTAGAGTCAAACAGTAAACATGTAAACAATGTCCTGAGGATGGTGCCATAGGAAAAGTTAAGGGTTCATAAAAAGGGTTTATAAAACATTCATCCTCTAGGAAACATAAATATCCTCAGATATAGCCTGCAGTATCCTTAGATATTGATACTTTATGTACAAATCAAAATTTTGGCCTCATGGTGGAGAAGTCAAAAGTTCACCAAAACCAAAGAATTAGCATATGTTAACATGTTAATACACTACACTAAGATGATGAACATGGTAAACATTCTACTTGCTAAATCAGTTTGTTAGCATGCTGATGGTAGTATTTAACTTATAGTGCTGCTGTGAATTAGTACAGCCTCATAGCATGGCTGAACACTCCTATTCCACTAAATATTCAAACAAAAGGCTGAATTTTGGAATATGTGTATAAGATTATGCACAAGACATCTAGAAAATCTCCATCTGATGGAGTGCTACAGTCATAAAAAACACACAATATACAGTACGTACTGTCAGTATGGAAAAGGATGACTTTAACAACCTTATATGGGGAAAAAGTGGAAAAGAGTATGCAAAGAGGTTAAAGAAAGCTAGCTGACTTGTCCCGTTAATCGCAACGAGTGTTAAAACGTAACCTTGAGGGTGGAAGAACATGACCAACATGATCCTGATGAACAGAGGTGTACAGCCTGGATGCTCCTGCAGCTCTGTCTGTCTGCTTACTTGCCTGCCTGTCTGCCTGTCTGTCTGTCTGTCTGTCTGTCTGTACTGTATACAAATACGCATTATAACACTTGACAAGAACACAATAATATATTTGCCATAAACATAAGTGAATACACAAACACATATATACACGCACACACTGCATGCCTGTATTTGTGTGTGTGTTTGTGTGTGTGGGTGGGGGGTTGTGTGTTTTGCCACGGGGGCTTGGCTGGAACTAAAGACAGAAATTGAATAGACAGTAGCATGTATTGTGTGTGTGTGTGTGTGTGTGTGTGTGTGTGTGTGCATATTGTATGTGTCCAGCTGGCAGGCTAAGGCCTTTGTTCAGCCTTTCATATTGTCTTATCAGTTGACAAATAAACATGGCTGCCGATGAAGCCCGCAAGGAAAAAATGTGTGTGTGTGTGTGTGTGTGTGTGTGTGTGTGTGTGTGTGTGTGTGTGTGTGTGTGTGTGCGTTTATTATGCTGGCCTGAACCACTTTTAACATTTCTATCTGGAGATAGAAATCAAATGTGATACTTAGACCTAATTGAAATGTGATACTTAGACCTAAAAACAATGCTGAAATGCTTTGCTTGATTGATTAAAATGATTTAACTGACCCCTTTCCAGCTCTGAGAAACACCCCCTTCTGAAGGGACAGGGGTATAAATCACTTTCCACAGTCACATTGTGGGGACTCCCCTCTTTATACATAAACCTGTAGCGTGAATCATGAAATTTTAGGGTGAAGAGTAGTTAGAGTAAGGTTAAGGATGGACTCCAGTCAGGTGACTGTGGTTGGGTGGACTGTAAGTAGGAGGCGTTCAGCCTGCAGCCCTTTCTTTATTATCTATTTGCAGGTATAGAGTCTTGTTCTTGTTGTGTGTGTGTGTGTGTGTGTGTGTGTGTGTGTGTGTGTGTGTCTATCTGTGTGTGTGTGTGTGTGTGTCTCTTTGTGTGTGAGATGAACATGATGTTTTTTGCAAATCTCGGCTCTAGTGGCTCATACACGATGTTCCTTTTTTATCTCTTTCTCACTCCACCTTTGTCCTTCAAACACACACTCATACACACACGACTTTCTCTGGTCTAAAGCAGAACAAAGGTGTGTGTTAAGGTTTTCCAGCCATGGCAAATCAGGGCGAGCACAAATGTTAAAAAGTCAAAGTATGTCTTTTGTATTTTGAATTGGAAATGTACATTATATTTGGTGTCCCTGAAATGTATTCCTGGATAGAAGGTAAATCAGGTTTATGAGACTCCTGTCCCACCATTTTTGTGTGTTTTATTGTTGAGAGGAGTAACATGGGTAAATCCCTCCAGGAGGAGCTACTCTGTCTTAATTACTGGAGGAGGAAGAAGTCACCCAAAAGCAATCAACTCTGTTTCTTAAAGTAGAAGCTAACATTATAGTTTCATGGTCTTTACAGTGAGGACAAAGAGAGGAGAGGAGAGAAGCGGAGGATAGAGAAGAGGTGACCAAACAGGATACATAAGATGAGATGAAAGAAAAGAGAAAGAAGGAGAGGTGATGTAATGTGATAAAATGAAAAGAAAGAAAAAGAAGAGATGAGAAGACATGGTGGGACCAGAGGGAATGAGAGAAAATTAAAGAAAAGGAGACAAGGAGACATTAGGAAAAGAAAGGTGGAAACGAAACAGAATTAAGGTAAAGGAGAGGTTGAGCTGAGACTAAAAGGAGAAAGAAAATAAGACAAGATGACAGGAAAGCAAAGAAGATGAGAGGAGAGAAGATGGGACAAGAGGAGGTGAGACGGAAGGAAAGGCTGAGAGGAGAACATCAGAAGGAACAAGAGAGAAGAATCCTGAACATCACCGTCCCCCTCTTTTCCTCAGCTTCTTTGGTATCTCTGTGTCTGTTATCTGACAAGACTCGCTCGGTCCATCATAGCTGAGTGATCGAGGCAGCCAATCGCTGTTGTCACACCCCCACCCCCTCCTGATGTAAATAACCTCCCTGCTGGTTCAAGGAGGGACATCGTTCCAACTCCATTAGTTTATTTTATTACCACAGAAAGGCTGGAGGTGGTGGTGGTGGGATGGGGGACAGGGTGCATGGGAGGGGGTGTGGGGCTACAAAAGGGGGGAGAGGATGTCTCTCCTATAATAAGACTGAGGCACGAAAGATGGAGATGGGTGAGAGAGATTAGCAGACAGAGGAAGAGCGAGGGAGAAATAATGCAGAATGATAGAAAGAAGCAATCTAAGAGAGACAGACCGGTCTGACAAAAGAAAGGGAGGGGGAGCTGTTGACATCAGAGGGTGTGTGTGTGTCTGTATGTGTGTGATGCTGGTGGTGTGTTGATGTGTGCTTGCTACACCTGCACTACATGTAAACACCAAAGATTCATTCTAACTGTAAAAGAATAGATGTAAAAACAGGGAGAAGAGCCTGTTTTCTGAAATAGCAAACATGAGTTCAGTCACATGTTAAACGGCCTCTATGGAAAAGTATGTGATCATTTGTTCCAAACCAAATATTCACTTACTATGTATTTACAGGGCTTTTGACTATATGCCATGAACTTCTTCATCGAATGGAACTTGCTCAAGTCTCATCATGTGACTAAAGTAACCAGCTGTTGCATGTGGTCATGCAGCACTCCATTATCACTGATTTTGTGGGATTTCGGAAGCTTGAGCAGTCATGGGCAAATCATACTGTGGCGTGGCCATATCAGGACAACACCAACGTTGTTTAATGAAGATAAATGGACAAATGGACACAGTCTGAAAGGTGTGAGTTGTACCTGTGAGCTTAACCCAGTTTCTACCACTCAGCTCTTATCTATAGTGATACAAAGTGCTTTGTTTTGCATCCCCTTGTGAACAAGCCATCTGACCTACCTGGCTTCAGGGAAAAGAGTTAATCTGGGGAGTGTCTGACCAGAATTGGAACATTTATCTGGAATGGATACGTTCCTTTCATGTTCATTTTGACATGTTTCCCCAAGCAAAACAAACACCATGACTTCACGTCTTGTGTCCCATGTATGCAAGCTTATACTGTGTGTGTGTGTGTGTGTGTGTGTGTGTGTATATATATATATATATATATATATATATCCCCCCTTTATACTGAAGCTGTATTATACTGGCCTACAATGTGTCTTGTATTTGATTGGATAAATGTATGATTTTGACGTGATGGTGTGACACCCTGCTTGCTCTGTGCTGGAAGGCTTCATCTCGACAATCATGGCCAGTGTGTGAAATAAAGGCTATGAAACTGGAGCAGAGTGATAATGCTTCACATAGTGTCGCTCATGCCTCACGTCTCCCTCACTTTCTCTCTTGACCTATAATCTCTCTCCACTGTAACCTCCTCTCTATTTCAAAGCAAACAAAATCGCCTTCAGTGGTCAGATCTATCTGATGCTATCTTTTTTTTTTTTCTTGCTGGCTTTAATGTAAGCAGATTCCCAATCAGCCTGGATGAATCCAATCAAGGCGAAGGGGGAGGCACAACAATCTAGGGCACTTTTCCCAATGACTGCTGCAGGCCAGGAGATTAGAGGACAGAGAGGGAGAGGAGGGGGTGTTAGAAAGCCTGTGTTTCTACCATCAAGAAGAAGGCTTTCATTCAGCGATGCAACACTAAATCACACATGCATTCATTCATCACCTTCACCTCCATTTGTCTAACCCCCCTCCCTTGCACTACCACCACCACAACATGCAAATTTCCCTCCTCCTTCCCTTTTCAGTTCTTTTTAAAATTATTTCTACCATATGGATGCCAGTGAGGATTGGAGGACTACTGGTTGATTTATCCTCAAACTTTTCTTGCTCCCTTCCTCCCTCTCTCCCTCTCTCCCTTCCATCTCTTCATCCCTTTCTCCACCAACATGACGGCTCTCCTTCCTCTCTTCCGTCTCCTATTTCCAAAGCTTAACTTCATTGTCTCAAACCCCACTCCGCTTTCATCTTAAGACAAAGATTTATGTAAATCTTTGGGCCGGGCGTTAATGCGGAGCGCCGTGTGAGAAATAGCATCCCTAAATCGTGGCATTGTTGTTGAAAATGACAAGGCAGGCCCGTTAATCCTACAATGCGATCATCCAAATGTGTCATAATGCCGTGTGTAGGCAGGCGAATCTGAATATCAAAAAGACGCCACGCACCTCTTATAAGGCGCCTTCAGTACTTCCATCGCTAACACACTACTTCCCTCTATCTTCCTTTCTCTCTGTCTCCTTTTAAAGATTTCACCCGGCATGGAATAAAGGAATATAGGAATAAAAGAATAAAACACATAAAATGCCACAATCTCAAGTTTGTTGCGGAGCAGAAATCACTGTCGCATTTCACTTTTTCTTTATTGTTTTGCTTGTTTTCTCCAACATATGAAAGCCTTGATTCATTCAGATAATAACAAACTACATCTGTGTAATTGTCTAAGTGGCTTCGATTGTGAGTTGAAATAAATCGATGGCTCCTGCTTTGTCACCAAGATGTATTTATTTCAGAAACAGTGGCTTTGTGGTGGAACAATACGAAGATCCAAACTGAAACAAAGGGTTGAGTCAAGTCACTACATGTATGGAGCATTTAGCTAACAATCAGTTACCTTGTATTCCTTTATTGAGGATCTGAAGAGGAAGCAGTGCCAGTTCTTCCTCTTTTCTGTGTGCAGCATAGCACTCAGGGATCAAATTGAGCCCAGTAAAAGTCTGATGAGGATTCATTTGCTGGGGGAAATTGACAGAGGAAGTGAAGCAGAGACCGAGGAGTGTGATAGCTGCTTTTTTGGAATGAGCCATGAAACAGGCATGCCAATCAATTGGACAGGGACAAGGCTGGTGAATGATAATGTTAATAATTACCAACCACATCGAGGGACCTTCCTGGCTGTCCATGAAACTTCTGCCATAATTAAACACCCGGCCCAAGTCTTTCTATCTCTTTCCTCTCAGCTTTACCTTCTGACATTGTGACACCTCCTCGTCTGACCCCAGGTCCTCCAAAGCCCCTCTGCCTCCCTCCTTCATTCCTCTGCCATCCAGTCGGGGAGGAGCGCCGCAGGGGGATTTTGTCAGGGAGAATAGCGCCGTTGATCTTGAAGGCTTAAGACCCTACTGTACCTGTCAACAGTATGGCTTTGCCGCTGACGACCAACGGCTTAAGTCATTTGAAGTTGCTTCTTTTTTTAATGAGGAGGGGAGGAGGCACAGCGAGCGCTGACAGTCAGTCAGGGTCTTGAAATAATTCCATACCTCTGAATAACCAGAGGTGTCTGTCTGACTTAATCCAACCCACACACACTTTGAAGGTAGTGGAAAAATAGTAAGTTGCAGGGCTATTAATGAGGAAGTAGTGGCAGAGAGGAGGACATCCTCGTCCTATCACAATGCAGAATGCAGCACTGTGGATTGGCTCTGTGATTCAAATGAACAAAGACACATCCTTAATTAAAATTAAAAGATGACTGCAACTCTGTCATCACAAATCAGCTTTTATGATAACATAATACTGAACACTGGGATAACCCAGGCTTGCGACCAACCATTATTTTTATTATCCATTCATCTGCTGATTATTATCTTGAGTCATCATTTGGTCTAAAAAATGTCCACAAGTAGTCAGTTTTCATCTGTTTTGTCCAAAACTCACAGAATGTTGTGGAAGAAGCTGTTTATTATTGTGGAAGACTAAGAAAACCAGCAAACATTTGTATTTGCAAACAAAACTCATAATCAGGGAATTTTTATCCAAAATAAAAAAAAAGACTTAGTGATTCATAAATTATTAATGAATTGATTATTTAATTAAGTAACTAATTAATCAATGAATCATTTTTCTTTCAATCAGCAAATCAATTAACTGACTAATTCTAATGTCACTGCTTTATTATGCATTTGAAAGCTCTGACATTTGTTTGGGGGTGTAGTTTTACCTGTGATACAAATCTATCCATCATTCATCATTGATTCATCATTTGAGCTATTTTAAAATGAATTACTAGCAATTTTCAATCAGTTTTTTTTTCAGCAAGCCTTCACTAGCTTTCTCAATTTCTCCCCCTCTTATTGGGTCTCATTACTTTGCTCTCACTTTCTTTCTCTCGGCTGGGATAATCCCCCCTGTAGGGGACTTCAAAGTGCAGGCCGGCCAGGGAAAAGCCTTAATTACCCATTTGCCTTGAAACTCAAGCCAAATCACAACTCACTGCGGTCCGTCCGACTCCGCACTCCTACCTTCCTTGGACTAATTGTGGGTCTGAATTTCTTTTCTTTTCTTTTTTTCTCCTCCACTGTGGAAACAGAAAGATGAGTTCAAATCAAAATAAGACAGAAAAATCTGAAATGTTGAAACATGTTATGAGGGAGTTAGTGACCTTATTTTCGGACACTAATTTGACTAAATGTGTATTTTTCTTAAACAAGACTGAAATTAAATAATGCAAAGAATCAAGACTGTGCGGCTGTCAGTGTAGAATTTTGTTTCTTTATTGTAAATGCTGTACAGAGCTTTGTTATATAGAAATGATCTCTACTACTTTGTGTTGTTTATAATAGAAAAGCCACACATCAGCGGACCAAAGACTTGTTCTCTGTCTTCTAAACGTGATTTAATGATCATAACCTCATTCATCGTGGTGGAAAAATATTGAACACCACTGATCGATGGCAAGGTTCAACACCTTAACAAATAGCAGTGCCACAATTTTACAAGAGATGTCAGTCTAATGTGGATGATAATTGTGTTCTCAGTCATTTTAAGTAAGCTGCATAAACCAGAGAGTTAGAAATATTTTCACTGAGAGTTCAGATTGAATTACAGACACCTGAAAAGAATTTAAATGTGCCTCCAGCATTTGTATATTGACTCTTTTTCAATAAAGTATGGCCATTCACAAGATAACACCATGTATGAGCTAAACCGTTATTAATTAGTAATGTTTTGACCAAGCTTTTAGGGTATAATTGTAGGTGTCCAAAAGAAAAAATAGCATATACTTACACTATATGAAAGTATCCTGTTAGTGGTTAACAGTGAAGGAATAAATACAGTGGAGGGTAAGAATTTTTTTTTTTTCAGTGATGGCATCATATTCTGTTATGGAGGCTCAAAGTTAATAAAGATAAACTGCACATACAATATATGTCTAAAAATGTCCTGTGAATGATTTACTGTAGTGGTCACAACCAGCTGACAAATGCTGTTAGAAATGTCTTCATTGAAAGTTTCAGGTGTAATTGTAGATGCTCAAAACACATTCATGTATACCTATGGAGAAACGCAGCTTGTTGTGTAGCTGTATATGGGTTAAACCGATAAGAGAAGTGGAGCTTTACTAAAGTTTTCACTGAAAGTTTCAGATAAGTTATAGACACTCAAAGGGAATTAAAATATCCTAACACTACACGCATAAAAGTACTGTCTTAGTAACTACACTGTAAAGTGAACTTGTCAAGTGCTGAGGTCTACTGTACAACGGGTAAACAAATCAATTAAAAAAGAAACAACAGGTTTTTCAGAGTTAATTAAGGACATCAAAAAGGAATTAGAAGTTTGATTAAATAAGTTCTTCTTATATACTGTACTGACATTGAACAGACATGTTTAAGTATTGTATTAATGACTACACCATGCAAAAAATGCGTAGTCCTGAACTGTGATGTGTTGAATGGTTTACAGTAGTCAAAACTAAATATTCAGCTGTCTGTTTATATCAATGCATTTATGTGTATTTCATATGCTCTTACTGCCTCCTAATTTTGTCATGCAGCGTTCTTTAAAGCACTCAGTGGCAGTCATGACTGCTGTGTTTACTGTAACCAGCCGATGGTGTCCAGTGACGACACCTCTGTGACATTATGGTGAACAGAAGCCTCAGCTTGTATGAGTCAGTTCATGTATTTAAATAAAGTGACATCATAACCAGCATCAGGTCCCTGCTCTGAGAAAAGCCTGGCCCCGGCCCGGCCCTTCCCATCTGAGTCATTGAACATTAATATATATCAAAAAGCACGTTTTTTGAAGTTCATCCCAACTTTGCTTTTTATTTATTGTTTTTGAAGGCAAACATGACGAAATCTAAAGCAAGCTGTCAGTATAGAATGTGGAGTTGATTTGACTTTAATTGGAGGGACATGGTGTGAGAGCCAGTAAAAACAGGAAAAAACAGGAGAGTGTGAGGAAGTGGCTGATGATTAAAGTCTGCTGTCTGCTGGAAAATCATCAGCTTCCTGGATTTTATCTAAACACCAACCATTTTCTATGAGTTAAGGAGAATATACAGTACAGCTGGGCAAAAGTCAGGTGGTTTTCTTCTTTGTCGTCTCAGCACTTGACTGGCAGGTGTTCATATGACGGGTGGCTTTTGCCGTCAGTGTCAGCAGCAGTAAATGTGTCTGTAGTAATATGTGGTCTATTTTTTGGAACTATGCCTGAAACCTTATGCAGAATTGAAACATGCATGAATAATATTTTCAGTTTCTATTGATCAGTGTGTTTGCGTGGTCCCTTTGTGTCCGACCAACGCAAAGAACAAAATGAGACAAACAGGCAGAGGATGAAGAATTGTAACAGCTTGTATTTGTGCTCTGTTCTCATGCCGAGAAATATCAACGGGGGAGGCATGTGCCTGAAAACTGACATGGAGGTCACAAAGGTCAAACAGACTAATGCCCCCCAACCCCACCCCCAGACACAGGAAGTCACTGCCAGTGCCAGTTAGAAATCACAAACAAATAAGAAAAAAAAGTCAAACAAAATGAAAACAGCGTAGTCATAGAAAACTATGTACAACCAATAGAGCGGTAAACAAAACATTGACTTGTGATTTGTCACTAAAAGGCCGTGAAACAACCTTTTGATCCCCTTCTGTACAATGTAATTCATTACAACAATACAAATTCATCAGGTTATTTGTCCTGCCCCATGAGAGGAAAAATACATCGTAGCAGCCTGTGAGTTGTGTCTTGTCATTGGAAGTACCCTATTCACAAAAGGATGCACATAGCCTACACGTTAAAAAGACAAGCTCCTTAGGAAAGACAGCAAGTGCCTACACATGTATTTCAAACCATCCATGAAGAATAATCCATTCCAGAAGAAGAAAAATAGATACAAGTCAGGATTCTCAGTGTGGTTTTCCTGAAAAGCAGAACCAGTCTTCTGTTGTTTCTAAGGGAGAAAACCTCCATCTGCTAATGGAGCACCCATCTACCCACCCCCACCCCAACAGCCATCCCACCACCAAATCCAAGTTTGTTACAGCTCAGTTATTTTTTAATTTGTTTATTTTTTATTTCATTACACCCAAGGCAGAATCAAAGTTACTAAAACTTAAGACTTTTACAGTTACAGTGACAAAAACAGTTTAAGAGACCCACAATTCGACTGCAAAATAAAAAATAAAAAACAAACTTTTTTCTATTTTTGTAAAATGCCCAGGCATTCTCCAATATTACAAATACTGGTATACTTTTACAGTAAACAAGAAAAATGTAATATATATTCATATATATTTATATATATATACTAAAACCCCGTCACCAAAAAAATGAAAGAAAAACAGAAGAAACAATATACACATCGCCACTACGGCATTCAGAGAAACTTTAGAAGCAAACCTGGAAACAAAACTCATTTATTTAAAACACACATACACACAAATATTATTTTACCCTTGTACTTGTTTCAATACTGTAAACTTATTTTAAGACAGAGTGCACTAAATTCTTTTTTTAGTTTCTGCATTTCCTGATTTTTGCTCTTCCTTGACGTTTTGCGTTGCTTTCGTCCTCTCCTGGAATTTTCTGTTGAGGGACAGACTCTTGTCCTGTGTGAGGAATTTGATATATATCTATAAATAGGTTTGTGCCTTTATATGTACATATGCATACATATATACACACACAGACACACTGATATTGTGCTGGGTACTCCGAAACCTAAACTCAGCAATGTTTCATTTGTATTAATTTAAATAATTCTGTTGAAATGTCAAATTACACATTAAAGTTAACACAATTTTATATATTTTCATTTTTCTTATTCAATTTGATGCTTCATAAAAAGTGTTGCATTTTTCTGAGACAATAAATAGGAAGATCATTATTCAAGGCACACTCATGTCAAATTGAATGGCAGCGCAAAAACTGTCCCAAATACACGCTTTTTTCTTTTTCTTTTTTTTTTTTAGTTTTCTAGTGCCAGCATTGGGAAAGCCTCACCTAACAACCCTGGGCACTTCAGCGTCAGGAGATCCCAAGCTCTAGACCCTTCAGTACCTTTTCTGTCCAGCTCTGTGTGTGTGCGTGTGTGTGTGTGTGCGTGTGTGAGATGAAAAAAAAAAAATCCTAAAGTGCGTGTCTGTTGTAAAAAGCTCTGAATCTGTAAACTGATGGCAATCGAATCAAATCTGATTTAAAAACAGAAAGTGTCATTATGGAGGTGGACGGGCCCAAACCAAAACCTTGGGTTATTCTTCAAAAACAAAGGGGCATGGAGCAAACTGATGCTTGTCTTACGATTAGTCTTACTATTTCAGCACACACTGACATATTTTTTCTCTTCTAGATGAAACCGTCCCACAATTAACTGTGAAACTTTTAAGGAGGGGTGACTTCATTAATCAGATTATAACTATGATACTATAACAATAAAAGTCAAAATGTACTGTACCGCTTTTTAACAAATTGTAAGATATATTAGCACAAAAAAAATGCATAGGGATGTTGATTTTAGAAATTTCAAGCATAAAATATGAAAATTCAATTTTCTGCAGAGATCAAGTTAAAGTATTAGTCTCCGCCATGTATGCACACAGATTTAACCCTCTCTAAACTAATTAATGATAGAATTAGAAGCACTGACTTCAAATATAAATAACCTTGAAATGAGGATAAGGCTTGGACATTAGCCTGGTATGGGGGATAGAGAGCAGCAAGGGATGCTGTAGAGGATACAACTGTCCATAATTATTCAAACATATGATGAAATGGAAACGCTTCTGAAAATATAGGAATGAACGGGTAAATAAAAAAATGCAGTATAGCTCACCCTGAGATGTCCCTGTCCTCACTCTCTTGTCTTATTTTTCTACCTAGCTCTATGCATACTCAGCAGGCATGGCTTCATGCTCAGTTTACTCCTAATAAATAAAATAGCCTACATCATATGGCTTCATGGAAAATAGAGAACATGGATGTTTGAATGTAGGTAAGATGGTAGTAAGTGGAGGGTGGCTGGGGAAAAGCAAAAGAAATGAGGGATGGTTGTCATAGCGTTGTTGGGGCTTGGTACTATGTACCAGTCAGCAGCTGCCTTATCTAGAATCTGTTTCTTCTGGCTGGTAATGAGGTTCTCAGGAGGAGACAGGGTTTATAAACCTTGGGATCCTCTGTGAATTTAGATTTACTGTCAAATATGACACTCAGTGCTACATATCCAATTACATTGACATGTTTCAGAATCAGTTCATGCTACAATGCCAAAAGATTGTTGTCCGCGTATCATCATCACACAAAATAATTCTAGCATTCTCAGTTAACGCCACTTTCAAATTGAAGATTGAATTCAGCTTCTCTTCAAGAAATCACACCTTTAGCACAATGTACAATTTCCTACAAGCAGCGGCCAAAAAAGATTACTTAAAATGGACTTCTGTCTTTCTAAAAAACTCTCAGGATATCGTGGGTTTTTAAAAAACAGAGTAACGCAAAACTAAAGTAAAACAATTTTTAAAAAATGCCTAAATAAAAATGTACCTGCACATGCCAAAATACAAAATCCAATAAATATAGAAATTATTGCACAGTTAAAGGCTCCACATATGTTATAACTCAACTGACTGATTGTTTAAAAAGGAACCCCAAATGAGGCTGTTTAGACAGCTTCCATTGGTGTTAAGATCTCTGTTTTCACTTTTTTTTTCTCAGTTGGCAGTTTCTTAAAAACAGAAAATGAACCCAAAATTAATATTTCAGAAAAAGAGTATCCAGCTACCCCATTTTGTTTATTTTTTAAGTCAAAGTGTGGCGCAGAGTATGGAAACAGAGAACCTGGTTTAGGTTCTCTCTGCTTGTTCAATTTTGACCTCATTGGTCATCAAATGTTCTCCATGCCACTTTTTCATATGTTTCTCTAGAGTGCTGTACACGCTGAAGGGCATTTGGCAAATGTCACAGCGGTAGACCTCCTTACCAAGCTGGCCATGGGTCTTCATGTGGCGTGTGAGCTTGGAGCTCTGAGCACAGGCATAGTTGCACAGCTCACACTTGTAGGGCCTCTCACCAGTGTGGCTGCGCCGGTGCACCGTCAGGTTGCTACAGTTCTTGAACACCTTTCCGCAGTATTCGCAGGTGTCACACCTCCTGCTGTCCTTGGAGCTGGGTCGGCCAGGACCGCCGCCTCCACCCAAATGAGGTGTGCTGCCTCCACTGGCAGTGCCGCTGCGGCCCGACAGGCCGCCATCCAGCAGGTCACCCGGAGGCGTTGAGAACCGCAGGCTGCCATTCTCAGACGAGTGCTCAGAGGAGGTGGCGAAGGGCGATTGTCTGGAGTCAGTGAAGCCTAGGAAAGGGTCTTTGATGAAATGGCGTGAAGCAGCATAGCCCACCAACCACTGGGAGTAGACATTCTCAGAGGGGATGTGGGGTGCTGGAGGAATGTCCAAGTCCTTCTCAATCTTGATCCTCTTATTTGAGGAGTTGGACAGGCTAGGGCTGGTAATTGGGGTGGGCTTACGGGGAAACAGCCCTGAGAAAGAGTCACCGGAGCCACAGTTCCGGCCATTAATAGTTGTCCTCTCTTCCTGCTGGTTGTGGTCCATCTCCCCAACCACTGAATCCTCATCCCCTGTGTCCCGCTGGCCATCTGAGCACCTCTTGGAGAATGGCATCCTTTTCCGATTGTCAACTATCAAATTATTGTACTGTTGTATAGAGTTGAGCCCCCCACCTTCCACCATCTTCTCAAGGGCAAATGATGACTTCTCCTCTGAGGGTGGTTTAGAGCCGTTCTCCCTGTTCCGGTAGAACTCAGACTCCATGCTGAAATTGGATTCTGGTCGACTCTCATTCTCAAGTTCCTCTTCTTCCTCCTCTTCTTCTTCCTCCTCATTGCCTTCCCCCTGGAAGTCCCCATCACGATTCTTCATGCCCTCACCTGTGACATCACTGGTGCCTGGCTCTGGAGAGCTTGTGGTGGACAGTCCATCATCTGATCGTCCGGTCAGGGATCCAGCCTTGTGCATGTGGGTCTTCATGTGCCGCTTCAGCTTACTTGCCTGAGAGCAGGCGTGGTCACACAGCTGGCATTTGTATGGTTTTTCTCCAGTATGGCTGCGCCGATGCACCACCAAGTTGCTCTGGAACTTGAAGGTCTTACCACAGAACTCACAGGACTTGATCTTGTTCTGTGTCTGGGGAGGAGTGGTGCTGTTTGGGGGCATTGGCGGTAAGGGAGGGGTGCTCAGAAAGGGTGATTTTGGCCCAGGCTGAAAGGGATTGGGGTTTAGTAGTCGGTGCATAGGGTTGGCCCTGCTGGGTGACAGCGGTGGTGTGGTGTTGTTGGTGTTCCCTGCCAACTCACGTAACCGCCTGGAGAAGTCCATGGACTGGGACTCCATGGCCATGGGTGTTAGCCGCATCACCCTCTCAAAGGCACTGGGGTGCTGGGAGATGAGGCCCATTTCCTCTGCGCTAAGGCGTTCCAGCCGATGGGGGTCCAGGTGGTGACGGGGAGGTGGGCTGAGGAATGGAGGTGTGTTGGGGAGGCGGTTCTCCATGAAGCCTGGGGGAGGCTCCCGGAGCAGAGGGCCCGTCATCCTCAGGAGGTGGAAGGGGTTGTTGTCCCCAAGAAAGTTGGTGAGGGGGGACTGTGGGATGGAGTCGTTGCCCATGGGTGGAGGCATGGTGATGCGTGGGGTGAGGGCTGTGCTGGAGGGGTTTGACTCCAGGTATATGCGAATGCCGTGGGTGTTCTGGGCATGCTGCAGCAGGAACCAGGCACTGGGGAAGGGCTGCTTACATGTTGTACATATATAGCTGGAAGGCTCATCCCTACCACCTGCAACACACAGAAAAAAATACATTAAATATTTCAGTGGAGAACCAACTAATTTATACTACACTCTTTGAACTTCACACAGAGATGGACAAGCATATCTGAAATGACAGGCATTTTTCAAGTAGAAAATAAAAGTTTGATTCCTTTTTAAGACCTTATTATATCAAAATAAAAGCTACTTCATTCCTGAATCAAATTGTCATTAGCAATATCTTATTTGCAGTGAAGACTTTTCTTGACTGAAAGGCAGTGAGATGCAATAAGTGTGTTTGCTTTATATTCTGCTTAATACTCCTAGTAGCTGGAAAAGCCTTGGCTCATCATGTTGTCATAGATATGCTACATCCTTATCACAGATTTGACAAGCGCATTTTCACAGTCACACTGGATTGGCCCACACTGGATCCATGTTTTAAGTGTAGCTTAATCTCTGACTTGGTACAGAGTGAATTTCTCCTTGTACTACAAACTGCTGAATTATTACAGTGTATGATGGTGTGTGTGTGTGACTGCATCTGGACTTGGATGTACAGTAAGCAAGATGTTAAATGTCTGTAAGAGTGCATGCTTGCATGTCCGTGTGTAGTAGACGATTTTAAAATTTCTGGGAACCCCTCCAAACAGTGAATCTGTAATGTTAGAGATGCCAAACTTATATTAGTGAAGATGGAGGATGTACAACTTCAAGAGTTATTTAAGGAAGACTAATCATACAACAGCAACTAAAGGTCTCAGCTCCTCTGAGGAGTAAATTAAAAAAAAAAAAATCTTCCAAGACCAAGAAAAATAAATGAGTGTATTAAGAAAAATGGCCTCTAACATATAGTGTAGAGTAACAAAAGGTTAAAAGAGGGAGAGCAAAGTTGTTCATTGCATATATGATATATTTAAAGTCATAGCATCAAATAAAGCAGTTGTGTCTGTGT
>JBBMOE010000044.1:5031446-5050889 GCA_037975065.1 Chaetodon trifasciatus
GCCCAATTTTCTCTCCCTCGCTCCTCAATAAATATTGCTGGAATTACAGGTTAAATAGCTAAATTAAATCACAGCTATTACAGATGAGGGAGGGAGAGGAGAGACAGAGAGAGAGAAGGAGAGAGGGAGTCAGATCTGTACAGTAACGGAGGAGGCGCAGATCATTGCAAAATGTGCAATTAATGCAGAGGGTGCTGGAGGAGCGCTGTCAGATTGTTGCATCACATTATGACATTCAGTACATTTGCACACATTTCTGGCTGTGAATGGTTGTTGAGGAGACAAACACTGAGAGTGGACTGTGAGAAGCCAGAGCACAGCTAAACTTTCGTCTTTAACTCCACAGATGCTTTTACGTTCAATATACAGTTTCACTCCTCTTTATATTTTGTATCCTCTTCAGTTGGCGCCCTTCCTGTGACAGTTTACCTCAAGGTTTATTGACTCATACAGGCAAAGTATAAACTGATTTTCATCACGTGGAACATGTTTATTCTGATGTGTGAGCCAGTAATGCTCAAAACCTCTGAATAGATTCTGACAAGACTTTTTTTAATCAAATCAAATCAAACTTTATTTATATATATTTTTCATTCACTGAACTTTACCAAGCGAAAGGGTCGCGGTGAGAATATACTGTCCACATTGTGAAATGCATCCAAGATCTCTTATAAAATGATCAAAAAGATTTTCAAAGCAGTTAATGTGCCCCAAATGGGCAAAATGGGTAGCTGAACTCAAGGGCCCCCAAAACCTCCAGACTCAAGATTTTTATGGTAATGTGTCAAACACAAGATCAACTGACACAATCTGAGGAAAACTGGGCTTAGCGCATTATTTTTGCCCCAGGTCCCCATAGCAGGATAAGCCTGTTTTGTTAAACAAAACAATTCTGTTGTTAGTTTTTAACTACAACTGGCTGGAAATCTTCAGTTCAGAAATGTGTTCAACAGTAATAAAACTAGATCACATCACGATCATGATATGATTTTACTAAACGCCAGTAAATGATAACACTGAAGTATCACCCGGCCATATGGTGCACAACCACCCTTGACAACAAAACACAAGTTAAGTAACTATTAACAGCTTCTTAACAAATATCATGGCTGGTTTTGATGAATGGGTTCTATTGTAAGTCTCTACTCTCAGCATTTCTGTGTGTGATAAATCTGAGGGGTCTCAAGATGATTAACAAGATAGAAGAGAAAACATATTTCTGATGAACAAAACGATGTTTATCTTTTTCCAGCTTTTTTAAATTCCATGCTTTTTCTCGTTTAACCTCCAAAGGACTGTCAAAATGATTCAGATAAAACCATGTGAGAGGGAAAGATGACTCTTATGAGCTGCTGAACCCGGTGCCAAGGGGTCGTGAGTGCGCATTGCTGGTCTATAAAGGCTCACAGCTGACGCACAGAGGGGTGTCCGGGTGTCCTGTCTGACTGCTTACCTGAAGACGACAATCTTTTTTTCTCTCAGTGAGGTGGTTCAAATAGAATGAGCACAGTTTTCATCCTCATCCATCTTGCTGTCCCTTTCTCTCTCTCATGTCCGTCTGTGTCATTTCATCCCTCTCGTTAGTGTAGTACTGTCCTCTCCTCCTGTGTCCCTGCACCTTGATCTCTCAATCATGGGGGCTTACGAAGACTGGGCTGTACAGTAGCCCCCCGTTCCCTCCATCTAATCAAAAGTGGATTAAAGACCTGAACTGGTTTGCATACAGGAAGTGCAGCAGCAGAGCAGGTTTGTCGTAAGGGGGGAGGGCAATGTCAGCACTGAGGCATTTACATACAAGCTGACATGAACCAAGGGTACAGCGTGTGTGTGTGTGTGTGTGTGTGTGTGTGTGTGTGTGTGTGCGTGTGTGTGTGTGTGTTCCCCTCTTGGCCTTTCATCATGCTTGTAAAAAGTTTCCTTACTTTTTTCTGCATAATTAAGCCAGCGGTATCATTAACATGCGTATGATCCTCCACCCCCACCCAGATAAACACACATGCACGACGCACAATTTTCACCTTGCATTGGCTGACATCTTGTTTACCACTAACACGGCACGGCAACAATTACAAATTGCAAATCAGATATGTGTGTGTGTGTGTGTGTGTGTGTGTGTGTGTGGGTTTCCATATCTGCAGACGCAGTACACACTCTTATGTCTGTATACGCCGTACTTACATCCATGCTACAGTAAGAACTGGAGGAATGTTTTTCTTTTTTTGCTTGTGGACAGTTAAGAAGTGTTTATTCCGTGCGTTTCCTAATGAGATAATTTCAAAAAGCAGAGCTAATTTGGCGCCGAGTTCCCAGTATTCTTTAAGTAGTCTATTCGTTTTGAATGAAGTGGTTTGAGCATAGGGTTTTAATGTCATCCAACAGGCCTTTTAAATAGGCTTTAATAGCTCGCAACTAAAATCACTACAGGACCACACAGCAGCAGCTTTAATTAAATCGCCCTAACTGTAAGGAAATGAAAATCTCACACTTTTCCTCTGACAGCAGAGTCAGTATAAGCTTTATCTGCTGTGTCTGAGTCGGTGATTCACTGCAGCTCCCAATGCTCCGGCCGGCCAGACTAAAACCTCCTTCTGGGGAGACTGAGTCATCTCTGAGCTCAGCTCGCCACAGACGATGTTGGCTAACGACCAAAAGGCAAACCCCAAACTCTTGCTGCTATACAGGCTGTTACTGTCAACCTACATGCCACACATTTTGTGAAGTATGATGTGTCAAAAGTGACAAGTTGAATGGAAAATTCAATACTTGAAAAATTCATAGTTATAGTGAAAAAATGTACGCTAATTTAAAGGAGTTTTTGGGAAAATAAGGAATCTGGGAGCATGAAAAGCAGCATGTGCCTCTACACAATGGCTGAAAAGTGCTTTTTGTAGATTGTGTTTTTTTTTTTTTTTCTAAGATATTCACACTGAATACACACCCAAAGTGGACCCAGATCTTCATGTTTATTTAGCATCACATTTACATTTAGGACTAAACACTAATAAATAAAATTTCAGCCCTACAACATAATTTGTGACATAAACATGTTAAGACATGTTGGAAAGATGGCATTAGAAAAGAGTGTGGGTGGATATTATGGATAAGAGAGAAACCAACAGTTACGGCGACATATTTTGATCACTCCATTGTCAGAATTTGCCAGATATGAATTATTGTTTGCCCTTTGTTAAAATCACAAAGGGCTCAAAGGCCAATGTCAAATGATGCAACAGATATTAATTTGGAACACGTTTCATTTCTTTAGAAAGGGCAAGGAAAGAAGCCCTGGAGCCTGGAGGTGACGTCATGACTTCCACTCCTTATTGCTGTTTTGTTTTCACATCACAGTTCAGTCTGACATCATGTCTTATGTTCCCGTTCGTCATTTTGTGTTTGAAAGACGGGTTATTTAGCCCTGACCAAACAGTTGTGACTGATGTACCCATCCAATCACCAGCTGACAAAGACGCAGCCTCATGCAGCAGTTAATGTTCTTCACCACGACTGAACGAGTTGCTTCTTCTGTAAGTCAGTTTACAAGCTGGAGACTCTCATCAGCACTTGATGCTATCTTGCTAGCTCTGCAGCAGGGAGATGACATGACCATTCTGACCTTCAAAGCTCTGATTGGCTGTTGTTTCTCCAACCAGGAAACAGCTGTCAATAAGCACAACACCAGGTCGACTTCAACCACTAAAAAAGCAGCTGAGATGTCAGTTAAGAGGTCCGTCATGGTTACAATCCCTGCTACCGGTGGCATAAGATCCAGGGACATTTTTTCCGAGGAATTAATTTCTTTTGGTGAAGCCAGTCGACATCCCCTTAACTCCCATTTTAATTTTAGCAACATCACCAAAGTTTTCGTGAAACCGACTTGACAGTTGGGTGGAAACAAAGTGAGTATCGGTATCCTGCAGAGCCAGTTGATCTCAATAGAACTAACCCAGATAAAAACATTAACCATCTAAAGAATCAGCATGAGCTGTGTTTATTTTTATTTTCCTTCTCTCAGTCCTTTACTCTTTCCTTTCCAGAGTCTACGCAACCTTCTTTCATCCCAGCGTGTGCTGAACTTTAGCATTACCCCATCTTCTCTGCATGTTATCCAGCCAACAAAGGATTATCATTGTGCAAAGTGTGTGTGTATGTGTGTGTATACAAGCCCTGACAGTCATGGCAAGACAAGAAGGGGAGGGAGTTAGGAAGGGAGGGGAAGGGGTTTTGGCATTCTTATGTTATGAATTTTAAAGGACGGCTTAGCTGATCATAGCCAAATTAGAATGCATTTAGCTCATTAGGGGAGTGGAGGAGCAGCAGGAAGAGGAAGAGGAGGGGAAAGAGGAAGAAGAGGAACTCCATCTCTCAGAAGACATGACAAAAAACAAGTAGTCCTCAGTGCTGTTGTTAAAATTAGGAGTGGAGGTGCAATCCAAGACAAACTGGCACATTGTGTGCACGTGTGTGTGTGTGTGTGTGTGTGTGTGTGTGTGTGTGGTGTGTGTACGCGCCCGTGTGTGTGTGTGTGTGTGTGTGTGTGTGTGTGTGTGTGTGTCTGTGTGTGCCCTGTTAACAAATTAGAGGGATTACCAGAAGAGAGTGCCAGAGCATACCAGCTAATCCCCCACACTGGCCCGCACCACTGCACCTGGGGAGTGTATGTGCACATGTATGTGTGTATATGAAGGGTGCGGTGGCAGGAAGGGGCTCTGAAGGAGCATCGTCCTTGCCCAAACACACCCCCTGGTTCCGGTGGTCCCCTAATCCTGAACGCACACACACACAGCATGCAGGATGCACCTGGTACCTGGTCATTCTTAAGTCATGTTTCCAGCAAACACTGTAAGTAAGTAGCCTTGAAACCACGTCTTACCCACACCTACATGTACATAAACCCCAAATCTGTTTTGTGTTTCCACCACAGACGGTACTCTTACATGTAGGCAGGGTTATTACCAAGGCTTCGGGGTAACTCTGCTTCACTTTTCCAGCAGCTGGGAAACAGTGCAGAGACTTTCTTCTTCTTCAGAAGCTGCAGCATTTATGAACTGCCACACTGTAAGCTATGCCATACCTTTCCTTCCAGACTGACAACTTCCTGCTAACCTTTTCCTCTGCTCTGCTTGCATTCACTGTCACTTTTCTGCTGCTTGCTCTGTTTCACTTGCGCGACCACACACTCTACACACAAGCATTTAACACTGAGCTACGCTACTCTTACAACAACAGGAACGCAATAGAGGTATGCTCAACGAGGAGACAAGCTTTGTTTGAGAAAAGGCTGCAGGCAGCAAGACAAAAGACTGCTGGAAAAAACATGGAGGGTTGGGAAATCCTACATCAGAGTGCAGACAACGAGACGACTCTGGTTGTATCAATCAACAGACTGCAGTGTTTCTAGCTCCACATCGGTGTGCTCCGTACATCAACAGAGGAGTAATGAAAAATGGAATGGTTGTATTGGTACCATACGTAACTTGTGACAGTGGAAAAGTGAAAATAACCACTTTAATGTGTAATGAAGTGAAATGAACTGAACTGCTTAGTGGAAACAGGGTTTTACTGTTTGTGGATGATGACACAGTGAAGCTCAGGTGTAGTGGCGCAATATTATAGTTAAATAGGCCTTCAATTGTAGCTTCAATCAAAATAAGGATTAGTTTAATTTCATTATCATTTAATATTTTCTTTTCTCCCGGAATGTATTTCAAATTTAGAGAGTGCTTATAAAGTGTAATCTATTGGAATATGTGTGGAGTTGTACAGCCCTAATATGTTTATTCCAACAAAGGTCAGAGGCTACAATGCATTGCGAGCTGAGACTGATTTAATGAAGAAATTAAGGAATCATTGCCTCTCTGTGGGGACATCTTTGTCTGGAGCTGTTTTTCATGATTCAGTTGAAACCATTTAGTGCTAATGGAGGGAAATTTGGAAAAGCTACAGCTGATATCATAGCTTTGGGAAAGGCCCGTTAACCCATCCTGCTATCTGTAGGAATTCCATTCATTTTGAATTATTCCACACCTCAAAATGTATGCACGATGCCAGTGTTAAGTGCCAATGCAGGAAGCAGTGTCTTTCATGCAACAGATCGAGTTTGGGGTGGGGGATTAGCAACTCACACCTCTGACTTTCATGAAGGCTTTCAGAGAGTTCATGTTCCGTCACAGACCAAAGTACAGCTGTTACAGAAAGAATGAAGGGTTTCAATGACCCCTGCACAAAGCCAGCTCCATAAAGAAATGCTTTTTTTAATTTGCTGTGAAAGAACTTGACAGTCTTAATCACAATATCCAACACCTTTGGGATGAAGTGTACTGCGTATCAGCTGACATCAGTGTTAGACCAGACTCATGCTCTTCTGCCTGAATGGGAGAAACTCCTGCAGCCAGGTTCCAAATTTATAAGAATCATTTTTAATTGTCTAATTACAGGCAATAGAGGGAAGTCACATGAAACCAGAACTAATCACTAATCAGAAGGCAGCATAGATGAAAACCTTTGGTGGAATAAACATAGCATGTGGAAAAAGAGTTATGCAACCTGACTGTGATTTATTTCAATAGCAGAATGTATAAGCTGATCAATCTCTCATTGGGCATGATGAGGCAGGTCTTCAGTGTTGGGTATCCTGCGAGCACGGCTCCTCTATGGAGACTTAAAGTGTTTTTGTCTTTTGAGGTTTAGTCTTTTTGACATCTTGTCAGGTGAAGAGTTGGCTTGGTCTCTGCAGCCACAATAGAGAAACTCTGCCATGATGCTGATTTGACCGGGACAGCGTTCCAACACATTTTTGGATCCCTCTCTCTCTCTCCCTCTCTCTCTGTCTCTCTCTCCCCTCTAAGTCTCCCTGTCACCTGTCCCATCCAAATCCTCTCCCTTCTTCCCTCCCCTTATATAAAGCTGGTCCAAATTACACACTGCCAAGTAGGAGTCTCCTGGAACGAACCACACACACATACACACACATGCCAGAGCCCTATCCCAGACGATGATGTAGCAGTGGCTGTCCTGTCTGAATAAGACATATTACAGCGCGGCCTGACACCAGTGTTAAGAAGAAAAGATGTCTCTCTCTCTCTCTCTTTCTCTCTCTCTTTTTCTCTCTTTCTCTCTCTCTCTCTCTCTCTCTCTCTCTCTCTCTCTCCATTAGTGAAGCAGACAGAGTTGAGTGTAATGCCACATTTATGAATTCAACATTACGCCCTCTGATCAGCTTCACCTCTTCAACTTTCAGAGCAAAGCTTTGATCTTTTCTTGTAAATGTAACCTTTAGCGGCTATTTAAATATCTTCCTCCCCATAAAATGACAGGATAAAAGACGGCATATTTGAGTTGACTAACTTCACCTGTGGAGTACAAAAGTACAACCAAACGGTTTGCTGAGGTGGAAAAAGAGGTGAAGCAGAGAGGGGAGAGGGGCTGAAAATGAAGGAGTGCAGCCTGTGGTCTGAGTGTTATGGTCATACTCCAGTTGTTTATACAGAAATGGCAGCAAGAAGTAGAAGCGGGGAAGCAGTGGGGGTGGAGAGGGAGGGGCAGGTCGAGGACTAGAGCAGATCCAGACCAGATGGAGGTTAGAGGAGGGCATGGATGGAGGGATGGAGAGAGGGACGAGGGAACAGGTCTGTCTTGGAGGCCCTTATAAGGCCTGGATGAAGGGAGAGCTCCGGAAAGGCAACAGAGCCACTGCAGAAACATATACCTGCAGGCGGGACACAGTGCAGGGGGAGCCCACCTAAAGTTTGTTTAACACCTTTTTTCTATCACATAATCTTGCATAACACTGTTGGATCGTACTACTTTGATAATAATATTATAGGGATATTCCAGTTTACTACAGTGTCTTATTTTCATAGTTTTGTCCATCATTTCTATCAGTTTTGATAACGCTGGGACCTCAAGGCTAAAACATTCTGATGTGGCAAGAAACACAGACACAAGAAACACTAAACCAATTAATTTGCAAAGTGCACCCACAATGTAATAATGTCTTCTCTCAATGCACAGGAAACCTGAAGCTTTATTTAAAACCTGTCTTTATCATTGTGTTTATGTAATGTTGCTGTATTCCCACATACAGTATCATTAATTATTTTGCTGAATATGATGTTATTAAGACTAATGGCACAAACTAAACTGGCTCAGGGGGTAGAGCAGTCATCCACTAATCAGAGGAGCAGTGGGTCCATCCCCAGCCCCTGCACTCTACATGCCAAAGTGTCAAAGGGCAAGATACTGAACCCCAAATTGCTCCTGATGCTGTGCTGTTGGCGTGTCACTGTGCATGAATGGTTATCGCTCTTGATGAGCATTTGGCACCTTGCATGGTAGCCTCTGCCACCAGTGTATGAATGTGTATGTGAATGAGTGAATGCTGGCCTGTGTTAAGGCCATAACCACAATTTTAGACATACTAGGATTCCTAACAACATGAATGAAATTACTGATCAGCCACCAAAAGAAGGCTGAAAAATACTGTTTTAACATTTCTGTGTTGATTTAACTGTTAAGTCATATATTTCGCAAATTTCATTATCTTGTATACTGGCTTTGTGCTCTCTGATGGAGAATAGCTGAAAAATTCCTTTAGTTGAGAAAACAATCTCACCACTAAGGCCATTAAATAGCTTTTGGATCATACTGTGGGCTATCACATGATCTTCACATGATCTATGAGAAGATAGTTTGCCTATTTATGTTTTCTTTCTGAACACTACAAAGAAATATAGATGATAAATTACTTTTAACTACTACTACTTTTAAATTCTTTATTGTTATTTTTTGTCTAAAAACAGTCACATTTAAAGACAACCACCCCAAAAATATATCGATCAATGTAAAAACCCAGAGTAAAATAGTGAGGAGAGGACCTGAGCATCCTCCTGGCAGCTCAAGCCCTGATCATTCCTCAGGACTTAAGTCAGAGCAGTGTCACTGGTCTACATCACAGTTATGATCACTGAATGGAGATACTTCCTTTCTCCTATAATTTTATTTGCCATTTGCCAAAACTGCCTCCAGCTATGCTCTTCACCAACATTAATTACTAGATTCAGACTATACCTCTGAGTACAGTACAGGAGAAGGATCTTTGCCAAAGCTCTTTAGACGGCGTGTCTTCCACCATGTTCCTCAGCATGATTAAACAGGCGTTTTCACATGTACAACTTTTTACAGTCAGTCAGACAGACAGCTCAGCCAATTATCCGTCCTGCTGTCAACAAATCTGACTTGTAGAGAATCTGACATTATGTTGAGGAAGTTAACAGTGTTTAACAGCTGCATGTTACCATTAATACTGCTTGACTGTTTAACTGTAGTAGCTGACTGGCTATAGTGTTTTGAAGCAGGTACATGTATCCATCACAATAACCTCAATTACTAAACTGACCTAGAGCCAAATCACATCCATATTTTTCAGGTTTCTGTTTTTACAGTCTACTGTTAGAATTTATGTATTTATATTAATGTCTTTCCAATTTATTTGGCTGTTGCTGCCATTAATTCTCAGTCATGATTGGTGGACGGAATATTCTGGACAAAACATCAAAGCCTTAACTTTTTTTTTATTAGAGCAGAGAAGAGCAGAGGGGAAAGGAAAGTAATGGAAAGGAGCTCCTCTGTGCTCCTTCTGTCTCCACTCTAACTGGAAGCAGGCCTGCTCCCATAACTACTCCAATCTGTTTTCATTTGCTGAACCTCATACCATCACACATAGACACACACACACACACACACACACACACACACACACAGTCATGTTTCCATCACTTTGGGGACATTGCATAGACTCACTTTCATTCCCTGGAGACTTACCCTAACCATAACCATAACTACTACTTACCTAACCCTAACCCTATCCCTGACCTCTACATAAACCTAACCATACCCTCACCTTAAGCCCATTCTTCACCCTGAATTTTAATGATTTATGTTATGGGAACTTGTGTTCAGTGCCTGTAAGGAAGCAAGACCCCACAATGTGACTGTGTAAACAAATTCATATTCCCACAACAGGAGTAATACATATTCACCCGCACACACACACACACACACACACACACACACACACACACACACACACATACACACACACACAGTCTGAAGTAAAGTCTAGCAAGGCTGCCCCATCTCTTTAAGGAGAAATACACTGGTTTTATTTCTGTTTCAATCAACAGCTCCACTGTTATATTAACCAGTAAGTAAACCAGTAAGTCAGAAAATCAATCAGTCTGTCAAACAGTGTCTTATATATTCAACACACCAAACTACACTACAGAAGACTACAGAAACAGATTACAGGATATACAGCTCACACTGTAACACATGCCACATCCTGCATCTGTAACATACGGCGACATGCAGCAACATCCTGCGATACGCTACAGTGTGCAGCCGTGATCTCTGACATGCTGGTAAATTCTGCAACATGATGCGACGACAGCACGAGACAAGACCGAGCATGACGGTGCTTCCCATAACACACTGCAACATCCCACAACATGCTGTGACACACCAGGACATTTCCTCGGCCAGTCTGACAAAGAAGGCAGCATAAAGAGTGAAAATGTGAAGGATACCAAAGGAAGGAGGAGTGAAGTGTTGGACACGGAGGAACTGGAAAAACCTCTTTGTCATATGAGACGCCTGGAAGGAGAGAGTGCGATAGGGCTCCGTAGTCATAGCTCAGCAGTCATACAGCAGCCAAACACAACAAAGACGTGAACAGAAAGTGAGGAAAGACAGATGATGAGTGAGAGTGGAGAAGAATTCTTTTAACTCATCTCTTAGACACAAGTTAACAACAGAATATTCTGGCTGCAAAGAAACTGAGCCTGACTGGTCCGTGGGCTCACCTCTTACAGGAGTGTTTTAGGAACTCAGGAACTTGCCTGTATTTCAATCCAAGAAACGTAGACCCAGTTTTGGTTGCCAGTTCTGCACATTCCCTCCAAACGTTCCAAACATCACAATAGACACAAAACAACACACCAACTTATCCTCTTTTATCAAAAAGTGAAATCACTTGAAATGCATAACCAGTTTAATTTGTTTAAAATTTGTGATTCTTCAGGAATACACACCAAGATGTACAAAAGGACTTTTAGCTCCTGGGGATCCTTAATGCTTTGGACTATTTGTTAGGGATTTTTTTTTGAGGTGTGTGTTTACATTTGTGTGTGATGGAGACGGAGGGAAAGACAATCATAGCAGTGTTTAAACCCCTTATAGTAGAGTAGGTGGTCTATGGTTTCAGTATGCTAGATCTGTCTGCCTCTTATGTCACACACACACACACACACACACACACACACAGTAGTGTGGATAGTGCCAGTGTTGGTCAGTGCTAAGATCCCAGCCTGCTCCACTGCTCATTAGACTCAAGCACTGACCATTTAGGTCAAGGCATCTGCTGCTGGATCAGCTCTGCTCGTCTGACTTTCTGTGTGTGTGAGTGCTTTGTCTGGTTGTTGTTGTCAAGCTCACATCAAGCTACTCTGGATGCACTGATCTGATTTCCCTTACTAGCAAGACTTCTCACCGCAGCCAGGCAGATGGCGATGCTGTGCAGACAGCCATGACGTGAGGCCCGCTGAGGGCCAAGGCCTGCCATACGCTGGTCACACATTATCCACTGACCAATCACAATTTTTGCAGATGAAGAAAACGTTTCACATCCTGCGGTTGTTATGAATGCCTGCATGGGTGGTCGTATAGGATTGCAGTTTACCTAAGCATCTTGATGACATAATAATGTGCTGTGGGGCAGGGGGAGCAACAACAATGGAGAAACCCTCTGGTGATTAAGCAGCCTTAGACAGGGAGAGAGAAAACACTGTGCACGCCAACGTCAATGTCCTCCCAGGTATGCTTTTTATCTGCAAGCCTTCAAGTGGTGCCAAAGGGGCAGTTAAGGGATCCTGCGGTTGGCCAGGAGTGTCGCTAAATGGGCCAAAAATTTAGCTGCGTGTCATGCACATGCAAAAAACGCAGGCAGACACACATAAGCGCTCATAGTCAGGGATATGGAAGAGCACGTGAAGACGTAACACTCGTCGTAACCCAATACTCAGTGTGTTTTCAGTAATGCAACACATGAAATTAACAGTTTATGAGCAGCTTTCATTTTTAAACTTTTGGTCCATCTTTCCCAGCACATAAAGGGGAGAAAAAAAAGAAGAGGAAGGGTCTGCCTGTTTCTAATCAGAAGGGTTGTACTGCCAGTTGTTGGCCGTCAGCCAGCATTGTTTACTTGGCCAACCCCCAACCTCGCTCCAAATGGCTAATTACCCCAGCGATGGGCAATTTTAGCCTAACCAACAGGTAGAAAAGACTGTTCCCATATGGCAAGGCCCCCAATGCATAGAAACATGCTCAAACTCTAACTCTCACTCCTAAATAATAAAGTAGCTATAATTTAAATGCATTATTTTCTTTCCTGGGAAACAGGACATGGGTTGCTTTCTCAGGAGAAAAACTACTTATGGCATTGATTTATTTACAGATGGAAAAAAAAAGACAGCAGCAGCCCAGCTCCTCTCCTCCAGCCCTCTTTTTGTTATCTGTGATGTTGCCCAGAGAAATCAATAGAACAACTGTAGCTCGCAAGCTTTGTTTATCTTTTCCTCTAAGTGAATAATTCAGGGGTGTCAGTGGGGGTGAGGCGAAGCTTTGATACAAACGAAAGGGTTTGGTGTTCAGGGGGGAAATCTAACCCCCTCCTTATCCCGTTCTTCTTCCTTCAAAACTCTCCAGGAGATGAGAGATGCTGAAAGCAGCTAAAAATCTGGTTCTGGGTGAAAGACGGTGAGAGGCTGCTGCTCTGGTTTTACTGCACCACCACCAAGAATGTCCCTCACACCAAATAAATAGATGAATACGAGCTCTAAAGACAGCAACATCTGCTAAATATTGGGTGAAGGGAAAAGCCAGTAAAAGCTGGTCTGGCTGCAGTGGTGGAAGGGGTGGTGCTAAATGGTTTTAAGAGGTAGTGAAGGGCTTTGAGCAGTGCTGTGGGATGCTACAGGATATCAAGGGACAGCAAAGGCTTCTATTGTGTTCTGAGACTTTGTTTTGAGGTTGTTAGAGGAGGTGGAGAAGGATGCTAAGGAGCATGGCTGTACGACGTCCTCTGAGCACGTCTAAGTGCAAAAGTGTTTACAGCTGTCCTGAATAACCTCTGAGGAGAACCAAAAAAAACCTACAGTCACTGACATGGCTGAGACACAGTAATCATGCAATTACACATAACAATGTGCATTTTCAAACAGTCTCTTCCAAAAGGTACTCATGGTGTTGCATTCATTTGTACATTGTGATAGTAGGTACAAAAAAGAAACTGTGTGATGAACGAAATAAGGGAGGATGTGCTTATGTCGAAAGGTTGCTAAATGTCTGATCAGAATGTTGGAAAATGTGATGGTGGAGGGGTTTTTAACCATTATTAGATGATACAGAATGCAGTACCATTGAAGCATACTGACACCTTAATGAGTTTGAGGGGTTTGCGCAGTAGTAGGGTGGTACTGAGTCCTGTGAGGCTTTCAGGTTAATAAAATGTCCTCAAGGGTTTTTTTTAAAGGGATTTTATGGGATGGGAGCTACACTGGCCAGACAATGTAATACCAAACCATTTGATAACACAAACAGGAAGGCTTAAATTACTGTTGTTTCATAAGCTTTGATTGTGAGTCATTCCTCCTCGTGTATAGCCCAAGTAGTGTTAGTATGTGAAACTGGGGAGACTTAAACCCTCCTAAACAAGGGGATCAACATGTATTTGTCAGGCTATGCCACCCTTGGCTGCATGCACATACATACACACACACCCACACTCGTGCACGACAAGGCATCAAACATTCTCGGCGAAGTCGCTAAACCTCAGTGTCCCACCTTCACCACGGACACACAAAAGCTCTCAGTCCCTTGTAATTGAGGTTTAAATCCTTTCCTAACATCCCTCCATCCCTCACTCTTCACCAAACATGGATTGCGCCGACACAGGGCCCCTAATCCTTCCCAGTTTAACCAAGTGAGAAATTAGCTTTTGTTAAGTGGTGATTTGGCCGGTGCTAAACGCCAACAGCCCATTGTAGAGGCGAGGGGCAGTCATGAATGCCCCCAACGCAGCAAAATACTGTGGTAATCCCATCCTGTCCATGCAGCCGGGTTGGAGCTGCTGCTGCCTGCTATTGTGTCGTGACAATATTGTCAAGTTATTTTTAGTCGAGAGCTACGTCTCTCTCTCTGTTTTGTCCAAAGAGATTCTGAAACATCAACATGTCAGCTTAGCTAGGAAGGCTAACCATATGTATTGCCTATTTATGTGTGTTCTGCAGCATCTACAAGCCCACCCCCAGCCCCCCGCTGCCATCTCCGACTTTACAAAATCAAATCTTGTATGCAGAGTTGTAGCGAAAGCCACCAGTGACAGGTTGATAGACGACACAAGCAACGGCAGTGGATTCAGATCCTCAAAGCCGGTCAGAAAGAGCAAGCTGTTCTGGCAGGAGGAGACAAGACAAAGCACAGCGTCGTCCCTGAGACTCAGCGGGGAGAAAGAAAGCCAAAGAAAATCCCTGTGACTTGGTCTCAGTCCGAGCAAAATTCAGGAGTTAATTCAGAGAAGTCTGCGATGGCGGGGTGTTACGCTGGAAGGCAGGAGATATTTTCAGGCAATAAAAAAGGCACAAGAAGAAGACCAAAGAGCTTCTAGAGAGAGAGAGAGCTGGTGATGACCAATGTGCCAGATATTTTTTATGACCAATCCCAGGCCAGATGACTGTCAAGTTTATTCTCCTGCTGTGGCAGGAAGATATCACAGTTCTACTGAGCACGGAGTCAAGACACAGCAAGTTTGATGTCTTTATGTGGAACACAGTAACTCGTTGCACACTTATACAGGATGCACAGTGTGGCAGAGTTTGTCTTTGCATCAATACAAATGCAATCCTCTACCTGGAAATCTAGATTTTTGAGCTACATCTTTGTTGCCGCATCATATTTTCATTGAACACTGGATATGCTCAACTCAGCCGAACCACCCAGTCTTTCTTTTATTTATTCCATTCTAAGTGGAACGTCCTGTTCACACTTTTCTGGGAGGGAACACTAGGAACTGAAACCGATTTACTATAGGTGGTTTGCAACCTCTCTGGCTTGGGACCCTTAAAACAAAGCAATGTCGACATCCTTGTCCTGAAGTATTAAAATTAGGAATGTGAACTTCCCCAGCATGGGATAAGCAAAGTCTTATCTTATCTTATCTTATCTAGTACTTCATTTAAGAAAAAGGGCAAAAATTAAACGCAAGTCTGAAAGAATAAGCAGAACATTTTCATATGTTTTCATACATAGCCATACATTTACCAGTGCCTTATTTCCCTCCATAAACATATTGATAAAGCATCTTGGAAAGTACTTTGCTCTTTGACAAATTAATCACTTACTCGCCACTAGTCCACATCAAGTTTCATTAAGATTACATCTTAAATAAAAGAAACATGTGACACCCACCTTCATTCTGTAAAGAAGTACAAACCGAGGAGGGTGTTCCAAAAAGCAAATTTGAAGTTGACTGGGTAAATGTGTTGGGTTACTGTAAGAGTGGATCATATGAGCTCAGACAGAGTTAGTCTGAGGTCTGTCTGGTTTAGAATACTGCCTCAATCTGCAAACACAGGACTGGATCTGCCTCTGAAAAATTCACAGATGACCCCAGTTCTTCCATTCAAAAACCCTACATTTTTACAAACACAGACTCATACAGACATTTCATATGCACAAATTGCAATATAAACACACGTGCACACACCGAGAAACAAATTAGTTTTGAGAAAAATTGCAGAGTAAACACAGACATGCACATGTTCCAAATTGACACGAAAATAAATGTGTGCCCCACAAACACACATACATGTTTGTACAGCTATCTTTGTGAGGACACTCATTGACATAATGCATTCCATAGCCCCTTACCCTAACCTTAACCATCGCAACTAAATGCCTTGCCTCAACCCTGAGCCTAACCCTACACATAATTCTAACCTAACCCTTAAAACCGTGTCTGAACTCTCAAACAGCACTCTGAAGGTTTGTCCAAAAGTGAGGACCAGCCAAAATATCCTCAGTTTCCTAAAATATCCTCGTCACTCCCAAGATGAAAACCTCAAAATTTCTCAGCTGTACAAGTACATGCACACACACACACACACACACACACACACACACACACACACACACACACACACACACACACACACTGCAAACTGGAAGCAGCAGGCACAGTTTTGCTGCAAACATACACACTCTTCAGCGTACAATGGCATTCAGAATGAGTTGGGGGTGCAGCCTTTCCTGCATCCTGAAATATCATCAGTAGTGAGTCCAGATAAATACAGAGAGTGTAGCTTTGCATCCAGCTATTGTCACCTTCACAAAGCTTCCCAGTCAGCCTCCTTCAGCCTTTCTCCTCTCTCTATTCACTTTCACATACAACCTGCCCGACAACAGTGCCTCGCTCAAGGACACGATTGGAAACAAACTAGACCTAGTGCTTTATCACCTGATCTGATCACTCAGAGTCACAAAAGCCAAAACACTATATGAGAGCTTCTCCCATAGACAGGGAGATAATTCACAGAGGAACATACGTCTTATTCAGAGATTACATTTCCACTTGAGGAGAACACTGCTGATATTCTCACATGAATACTTGTCATTTAGCAGTTCCATCATACTAATTTACCAAATTAAGGTTTTTACTTTTTTTCTCATTTAACTAACAAATTTTCATTTTTACTAGAGGGTCTGTAGATCTATAACCTTAATATTAAAAATGAAACTTTGATAAGTAAACATTGGTCAAGTCTTAATGTGCAAATGGTTTTGGTGTCTGAGTGTGTGTGTGTGTGCTTGTCAATAGTTACTGCTTGTATTGAGCAGGTGGCACCTTTGTGTAAATGGCTGAATGCTGGCTTGTGTTGTAGAGTACTTTGAGTGGTCAGTGAGACTAGAAAAGCGCTGTGGTACATGCAGTCCTTTTTCAGTGATTTTTACGAGTTGACAGTCTGATGCCCCCTATAGAGAGGAAAGTGAAACTACAATAAAGACAATAGCAAATGAACTTCAGGGTCTGTTTCACTAAATCACAATGACATTTTTAAAAATGCAATACTAAAAACCTAAAAACCTTTTCCAACACATTGCTTCATACGTTAGATAAGGTGGTAATTTAAAAAGAAAATTTCTGTTATTTATTTTTAGACAGCAGTTTATAAATAAAATGTTGGAAAGATGAAATTTGATAATGTCACGATCATGTCTGTCATGCTGCCACACTGGTAAATCGTTATGGGAACTTATATTCTAAGCAATTAATTGTTCAAATTGTAAGTGCTGTTGTATATACTAATTTGTCTTAAAATGTGGATAACTGACCCCAAAAAACATGTTTCATTTCTTCAGAAAGAATGAAAGAAACCTGTCAGATGACAACAGGACTTTGGCTGTCCACACAGAGGAAATTCTTCATGCCTGTTCAAAATCTAATATTTTTGCATATATTTTACCAGGAAGCACAGGAAGAGATGTTTTACATTTCAATAAGTTCACAGAGGAGAGAGAGCTACTTGGTTAGCATGATCAATGAGCGCTAGCATGGCTGAACGGATGAAAAACAAGAGCCACCTACAGAGCCTACAGGGGAAAGAGTCGAGTCTGATTGACGGGTGATCAGTGGGACATGCAGAGCAGAACAGACGCCTCTCATGAGCTCTCACCACTGAAAACTGAAACAAAAAAGAGGAATCTTCAGTATTATCACTTTCAACCTTTACTCACGGCTGTCTCTGATTCATGTCCATCAGAAATAATTATCTCGGCCTCCCAAACTCATTTCACACAAACCTCTTGGATCCTTCTTCAAATATCAAACCTGCAGCCAGAAACCCGGTTTTGATATTTGACAGTGACCTTTCTTTTGAAGAACAAATTCCAGTTATTGTTAAATCATGTTTCTGTCAATTAAGAAGCATCACAGAGATCAGGTTTTCTCTCGGCCTGATCTCGAGGAGGTCATCCATGCCTTTATTTAGTCTCACTTAGATTATTGTAATTCATCGTATTCCAGGGCACAGCCTCAGTTCCTCAGCCAGGGTTCTTTTGGCTGTTCCTGAGTCCCGACTAAGGACCAAAGGTGAGCAAGTTGTTGCAATGAATGCCCCTCAGCCCTTGTACAAGCTGAGCCCGAGGATCTGAGGCTTGCACAATCAGTGACACCTTTCAAAAAAGCGCTGTACAAATAAAGTTTATTCTAATTTATTATTATTATCCTATTGGGAATGCCTTTGCCTTACCTGGCAGCCCACACTCTCCATGCTGCTAATAGCTTCTGGCTGTAATTCTGCTAATGCTTTCAAATGAATCAGAGACCACCAAGATAAACACACATTTTCTCTCCTTTTCACCAGAGCTCTCCATTTCCCTTGATTTTTCGTACATCTAAGAAAAACACACATGACATACATTCAAAGCCCTGTGCCAATTTCACAAGAAAAAGGCCAAAACAATTCCACAAATAAATGCCTGAACTCTGGAGGGACCATGAAGAAACTCTCTAACTGGGTTTAACAGGAGGTTTGTTAAACCTGATCGTCCCTGTGGGGAATTCAAATGAGCTAGTCCTTGGGGGGGAAAGCTTTAAATAACTGGAAAGCATCTAAAATCAAATTTCGCTCACTTAGATGCCATTTTCATCAAAGAAAAGCTGATTTTCCAAAGCTATTAAAAGCCAAACAGCAAAGTAGACTGCATGTCTCAGTAGCTGCTAAACCAAGTGCTTCTCAGAGTGGAGTCCAGGGACCTCTGAGGTTCAATAAATACAATGTGAATCATATGTCAGTAACTCTGATTGCATGTGGCTACACTTAGGGTGGTGTTGTATCAAAAATGTCAAAGCAATCTGCTAATTCCACCACAGTGGTAACACACACACACACAGAGGGAGACCTGCACAGAACAACAAAAAGGATGCCTCTCAACGAAAGAAACTTAGTCTTATTAGAACCAAAACTCACTTATAGAATGCTGTAAATATTATCCACATATTATATAACCAGTCTTGATCAAACCCGGCTCGGTTTGAGAAGCAGAGAGCACAAAAAGTCTCTGCTGTTTGAAATCAAGAACTGAGAGTAAACAATAGATTCACAAATGGCTGCCTGCCAGCCTCTGTTAGTACGTGTGAATCTGTGTGCGTGAATGATGTATGACAAAATTAGGAGGGGATTTTACTGAGAAGCCTCTGCTTTTACGCTCAACAGTTAAAGGAGATTTCAGAAAGTTATGGACAGACATAAAGAGAGACGCTGTCTGAAAAATAAACCACAGCAATCTGCCATCAATTCTGCTTTGATAATGCCCCCCCCTGTCTCTTATACA
>JBBMOE010000044.1:5051088-5080257 GCA_037975065.1 Chaetodon trifasciatus
ACACACAACACACACACACTCTTCCACCAATCTCATCCCTGACGCCAGGACATCAATTTTCGCAAGTCGCCGAAAATTACTATGCATGAATGCAAAAAAGGCTGATCAGGAGTAATTAACACAGCTTCATATGCAAATTGTATTAATGCAGAACTACAAAGTCATTATGCAAATGAGGGTTTCATCGAGCCTCTTGACAAATACTCCCAGCTCCAGCCATCTAGCAGCCGGGATGGATGACAAGTCTGCTCGCTCAGTTTAGACTGGAGGGATGCCTGTGTGTTTTAGTCTAGTTAGCGGATTAGCACTGGTTAGCGCTGTTGGCTAGCTGTGTGTGTGTGTGTGTGTCTGTGTGTCCGTGTGTGTGCATGCATACATGAGCTAGTCTGTGTGTGTAAACTGTGTGATTAGGGAAGTGGCTAATGGCTGCGCGGCAGAGTAATGAACCTGAGATCCAGGGGATGTAGGGATGGAGGAGAGGGGAGGGGAAGCTGATATGAATATGCATGATGCTCACTGGCTTTGATGATTAAAGAAAATTTTAATATTTAAATGAGTGCATGCAAAGTGATTAACGTGGCAGAGGGGGCGACGAGGCAAAAATCGCAAAAAGGGATTTTGAAAATGCTAAGAAGCACATGAGATGCCCATTTGCCTTTTTATGCTCTATTAATGGCAAAAAGTCTCTCTCTCTCTCTCTCTCTCTCTCTCTCTCTCTCTCTCTCTCTTTCTCTCTCTCTCTCTCTCTGTCGCTCTCTCTCTCTCTCTCTCCTGATGTCTCTCTAGGTCTCTCTACCCTGCTCTTTCTGTGTCTTTTCCAGCCATCATGTCTCAGTTGTTTTGCTCTCGGTGTCTGGTTTGTGTCCTGGATGCTGGATTTACAGGCCATCAGTTAGAAGAGGTGGATGGAGGGAGCAGAGGACGGAGAACGGGTGCTGTGCACACACACACACACACACACACACACTCACACACGTGCATTCAGATACACACACACAGCCGGTCTGAGTTTCAGAAGCGATGATGAGGTGCAGTGAAACCAGCGCTGGGCAGGAACTTGTTATATTTAGGATGGGAGGGTTAATACAGGTTTTGTGTCCAGCAGTCAGACTGGTCGGGGTGCTAGTTGCTTGAAAGGGATGTTGAAGTTGTTGGGAAGCAGCAAGCCTCCACCAAAAGAGGGGGACGAGCTCTCCTCAAATATCTCAATATTAGATATTAGCTAGACAGAAGCAGCCGTCCAGGAATCTTTCCTGAATAAAACACTTAACACTGTAAAATTAGAGCCATTTGAATAAAAATCAGCCTCTATCTGTTGGCACAAAGACACAAGGTTACACATCTGATGTTAGCTTTCAGCACTTCAGCTTTCAACACTCAGTGCTTCTAAGTTTGTAGTTACATTCAGCCACACACAGACAAGACAGAACATGGTGTGGCAGTTTAGGAGCTGCTGGAAGGAACATTTGAAGGAACACGTAATGTAACAAGTCATGTAATTTGTGCTTTAGAGCAATTAGTAAAATAAGGTAATTACTTCTTCATTGAGTAATATGTAATAAGTAACTAATTACATTTTCCAAGTAATTTGTGCAACACTGATCAAGACAGAAACAGCAGTTGTAGTTTCCTCACTGCTTAATGTGTTTGTCTGTGTCTGTCCATATCCTTTCAAACCTATTAAAAATGCATCTAGACAGTAACTGTGCATGCACACACACACACACACACACACACACACACAAACACCCCAGCCGAAACCAGGCAAAAGCACACAGGATACAGAGGGCAAGAGAGGTAGAAAGAGACAGAGGGAGTGAGCGAGCAGCGATACAAACCAGAGTAATTACCACTTCAAAAAGGCCGGCGCTCCATCCGAGAGGCCTCCCAGCTTTATTGAAACAACGAAAAAAAAACAAGAGCAGCAGGCGCTGTAATGCCTCTAAAGTGCAGCCTGTTATATCAAACACACACACACACACACACACACACGTACTCACAGACACTGTACCATAGCTCTTTGTTAAGTCTTTGTGCAGTTTCATTTGGAAGATAAATAAGCATATGGTAAATATTTTAGGGACACACCACTGTGCTCAGTCATTATTTATTGAAGATGTGTGTGTGTGCGTGTGTGTGTGTGTGTGTGTGTGTGTGTGTGTGTGTCCATGTGCAGAATGTTTACATAAGATTCAAACATGCACTAATGAAAATGTTTTGGTTTTTTTCAATATGTGTGTTTTTTCTCATATGGAACGTCCTGTTGGAAATAATAATTCCCTGTTTTGTCTGATGATCAACGTAAAGTGCAGTAACCCATCTATGTGTGTGTGTGTGTGTGTGTGTGTGTGTGTGTGTGTGTGTGTGTGAAAGAGACAGAGAGAATGAACTGAAACAGAAAACAAAAGTCAGCTGGGGGAAAAAAACAACAAAAAAGTAAAAAGTGGGTGTGAAAGCAGAGGTAGAGCGAGACAGCTGGCACACACACACACACACACACACACACTTGTCTTGTCAAATGACTCTGTCAGATTAAAAAAGTGTCATCATATTTGAGTTTGTTAAAACTACATGTGCCTTTATCTGTGTGTGTGTGTGTGTGTGTGTGTGTGTGTGTGTGTGTGTGTGTGTGCGCGCGTTCCTCTCCACTCCAATTGGACTTAGTTAAATGTGTGAATTAAACCCTAGCTGACAAGGCTTTAAGGGCTGCACAGCACCGTGTCAGGTGGTGTTCACTGCTCACTGATATGCGTACGCTATGTGGATGTGCGTGTGTGTGTGTGTGTGTGTGTGTGTGTGTGGGTGTGTGTGTGTGTGTGTGTCTGAAAGTAAAAATGACATGTTTCCTTCTCTTTTCTCTAATCCAAACTGTCAGGATTTCACCTCCGTGTAGGGTAGAGCTTACCTGACTGACAGCCACCTGGAAGACTGCAGGGTGTGTGAACAAAGGTTGCCTGTTCAAATCCCCAGACCCAAAGACAACATCCTCTCTATACTGACTAGAACACACTCATCATCGCACTAGATAGCAGGCTATATGTGCATTATATTCAACGCAACATTAGCCTCTGCTCTACAGACAGAAGGGGAAGTGGAGGAAGAAGAGGAGGAGAGCTGACTGTTGTTGGAAAAAATATCAAAAATATCTGATAAAATAGTAAAAAATCAAACATCTAAATGGTGGCAAACAATTCCAGCATTAGATGAGAAGAGGAACATGCTGCCGCAGGTCAGGGCTAAATAAACATGAATCATTAAAGCATTAAAATATGTGCTTGTGTAAAATATGACACCCTGACAGCGTTTTCATAAATGGCACCATGTGATGTTTCTATTTTCCCTAAAGCAAACAGTGTTTCCTAATTGTGTCATCGTGCACAGAAAGTTTAGTCATAATGTGTTGGGGACATGCAATGATTTTTTTTTTTTTTTATCAGCGGCGATCAGGCACGTGAGAAACACAATGTTTTCTGTTCTCTTACAGCTGTGCTTTCACTATATTTCTATACATAATATTAAAAAATGATTTTGATGTCTGAAGGATTTGCACTGATTTTCTCTAAATCAAAATGGCTCCTTCCTTACAGCATCTCATGTGTGACTATGTGTGTGTTCCATTTCACACGGAGAACAAATGGAAGTGCATAAGCTTGAGAATAAAGGAGTAGTTTGACCTGCTGGGAGCCAATTACGAAGCGTCGTCATCAGTCGCGTTCTGAGCTGGCATTCAAACTCCCTGATCATTTTTCCCCTCGCTCTCTCTCCCTGCTCTCTCGCTTCCTCCCGTATGTCTCTCGCCCCTTTTTTCCCCTTTCAGCAGGTAATGAAAGTGTAAAAAGCTCAGTATGAGTCGCAAACAGAAAACTCCACCTATCATATTTCAGTCCCCTGGTGATTATGAGCAGGGCTGAGTGTGTTCTCTCCAAATTAAACTCCGGCTCGATTAATAAACCCCTCTGTCCTCCCCTCGTGTTAATAAGGTGCTAGTTGGACATATTTCATGTGGAAATTGTGAAATACTGAGGGTAATTTTGAAACATAAAATGTTATTGCAGCAATATAGTTTACAGTTGCCGCAGTGCACGTCCAATTGAGCCGCTAATATGTTTTTGCTTTTAATGTGAAAATTATTGCGCATTCTGTTATGAAGAAATATTGTGCAATTACAATTTCAAGCTTTCCAACACTGCACATGTGGAGTTGATTTCACAGGAGGACTACAGTTAGATATATTGCAAGCATTTAAACGCAGGGGGAAAAAATATACTCATGCAAATACATATGGATAACCTAATGCCTGGCTAATAATGTGACCAACACCAATCAATTTGTGCACATGCTTGAGTGCAGCTCTGCAGCTCTGGGATTGTATCAGAGCTATTTGCAGCCTCCTACTGCTCAGATTGTTATGATTTTTTTATTATTACTAAAGCTTTACTTAACCAGGTAAGCCCCATTGAGATGACAAAATCTCTTTTTCAAGGAGGCCCTGGCCAAGAAAGCAGCATCACAGTGTTTCAAACCACATACATGTGAACACTGAAAGCACAAAACAAAACATACAGCATCAACTCACAGTGTCATATATCCTAAAACAGACAGGACAAAGAGGATCAAGCTTAGGGAGCAATAACAAATTCCAACTGAATTTGCCACCAAACCCATCACTATAACCTAAATGCTGTAATTGGAATCAGGCTATTTAGCTGCTGATCTGTCTTCAAGTGGTTCAAGGCTGCAAGGGCAGAGAACAAATTCTCCTATTCTGTGCGAACCTTAGAGACGGACAGTAAGAGGGACTCATTAGAGTGCGTGCAATAGTTAGACATAAATATGTTCCAGTGAGCGAGGCTACGAAAGGCCAGTGAAGGCCACTCAATGTGCAATGGTGAGTGAGAGCCTTGCAGCCTGTGACAGACCTCAGAGCGCTGTGGTACATCGTATGCAGCTGCTGCGAACACTGGACAGAGGTGTGAATGATATTATGTAATGTACTAAATGTAAAGCCATAGCACTGTCACAGACCTAAGCGCCGTGCCTTCAGAGGTTCAGGTGGCTGTGCTGTGCGCCTGCCTAGCACAGTTGTAACAGCCTGGTAAAATATTGATGAAGTTCAGGCCCAAACACAGTGTTTTACAGTGCAGGTCAAACCGCAGACTGAGCTCTGTCCTGCCTCAACACACTAAGAGTCATGAGTGTTACCTATGAGTGCATTTCCTCCTGTGGCTTTGGACCACTTTCCTCTAACTTTAGTCCAGTGCTGCTGATGAATTTCAGTTCTGTTTCTGTCCAAGTGTCAGGTGGATTTTACGCAAAGTTTCAAAATCTTGCTGCCGAGAGAAAAAACATCCCAAAAATGGAAATAAATCAGCTTCAAGAGTCACTTAAAGACCCTTAAAGCAGATAAAAGTCTCGATCAGGGTGTGGATCAATCAGATTCAGTTGTAATGCTGAAGACATGCATTTGAAGACAAAACACAGATTAGAAAAAGGTTTTGGTGGACATGTAGGAGTATTCAAAGCCAGGCTTGGTTTTTTTTGTCGAAGGTAAGCGGTGTCACATCATTTACCACATAAATGCTTCATCATCAATGTGTTCATTCTTCTTTCAATTGGAAAAAAAAAACTCCTTTCACTTAATTGCAATATTGTGTCTATACCAATTTTCCACATTCACCAAAATACTCTGACTGGGTGCCATTATTCTGTCGTAATCAGACAGTCGAAGCTCACTCAGAAAGCTGCTGTTAGAATTCAGTACGCTGTAATTGTCACATAAAGCACTGGATACCTGTGTGTCAACACTCTCCACTTTTGGCTACGTACTTTATAGACATTGTAACAGCACTGAAGCCTCACCAAAGCTCGCAGTCCTTCGTATACCTTTGATTTAATTCATTTTATCTTTCACTTTCACTTCCTGACTGTCTTTTAAAATACTAGTAGTTGATTAGGGCTGGGTTAGGGTCTATTTGTCTTTGAATCCTTCACAGTCATCCAGGTATAGCAGGATATCTACAAGTACTGCGTCAAATCAACTTGGCTTGCCTTTGGAAATGCTTTAGTTCCGATGTTTGTCTATATAATTTCACAACATCTCACGTCTTTTGATACTCCATGATTGATGCAAGTATGCGTCCTCTAAAAAGGAACACAAGGCTGGACAAAAATCCCAGGTTAACTTGGCAGTGTGGAGTTAAAGTTACCTTGAACCTGTGAGTGATGACCATCAGGATTTACTATCAAAACAGCCTTACTGACTACAATACTGAGCCAACCCAAACAGCTTTCATCTGTTACACGTTACGTGTCAAAGGAGAGAAATGTCCTTTCTCTACATGCTTTCGTCTTTGAGAAGTTCTTATTTAGCTGTTGACTTGTGGGTAATTGTAGCACCTGCTGGTTGTTGGTGAATACCTGCCATCCAGTACTGAGCTGCAGAGATCTGCCTCTGCTGTCGGAGACTGGAAAATTCTCCTCTTCCCTTCTGGCTTTCTTTGAGCGTCTTGACTGGTTTGAGAGATAACTGCTGGCCGCTGCTCTCCTGCCACACTGCTTCTTTACCTCTCTGAATGGGAGAGAAACTAGCCTCTTTACAACCCCTCTGTGTCTGCTTTTTTCCTCCTCCTTCTCCTCTCATCATGTTTTTTTTCTCTGTTGCTTATTTGAATTTTAATGAGCTTTTCACCTTTTAAGCAGATGGCTTAGACTGGATTTCTCCATGAAAGTCAGGGTGAGTCTCTCTGTCACGTTTTGCACAATTTGTTTCAACTAGCTGAGTCCTTGAGGGTGTTTAGGGCTTTGAGTGGGTAATGTGCCTGTCTCACCCCTCTTTCTCTTCACTCCCTCTCTCTGTTGTCCTCTGTCTCTAATGAAATGAACATCTCTCTCTCTGGCTGGAGAGGATGGGCTCAGTCTCAACAGGACACCTTCACAAAGGCTGAAAAATGACATTTATGTTTGTGTGTGTGCTGTTGCATATTTGCTCAAAAGAAGTCAAATGTATTTGTGGTGATGAAAAAGCTGCAGGTCTGGCAGTGTCTTTCCATCTGTCCTTCTATGGAATAGTTCAAAATGCTGGAAAATATGCTTATGGTCTTCTTTCAGGGCGTGAAACTGTGGCTCTCTCCTAAAGTAAGCCTGCCTATACACCCCTGAAGCTCAAGAATTGATATGTCGACTCTAGAAATGTAAAAAATGCTTTTAGGGGGACATGCTAGAATGTCTCGGTAAACAACATATGTGACGTCTAATCGTCACAAAGTGGTTGCCAGGTTTGGCACTATCCTGCCTGTACTACTGGAAACATTGCACGAAAGTACAGGAAGTGGAAGTCAGCAATACAACCCTGTAATATTGCAGAAAAATACAGCAAAAGAGAAAAAGAAGTGGTCTTTCCGAACAAGTAAATCACATAAATCATAGGAAATATGGTTGCTGCCAGTTAAAACTGACGTAACAGCACATTTAAGGTCAGATTTGAAGTGTTAAGATGTTTGCAGATTATTGCAGAAAAACAAGGCACTGCTGTGTTTGTCTTTTTATGCCAAACCTACGTTCAAACTCATACTTATCGTACAGACATGAGACTGGTATCAATTGTCCCTAACTCTTGAAAGAAGACAAATAAGCATATTTCCCAAAATGTTGAACTAGTTCTTTAAAGTGTGTGTTCATCATGCCTACCTGCTGTCGTGTTTTCCTGCTTGGGGAAAAATCCTTTGTTGGGCATCCTCTCTCCCGTCTCCCTTCCTCCCACCTCCTCCTCCTCTGGTGTCACCTGGATGCCGATCTCTACCGGCTCCACCACCTTCCTCAGCTCCCCCCGCTGCACGTGATGATGAAGGTTCTGCAGAGTCGGACTCCCTCCGCCCCCTCCTCGGTCGGTCATCTTGTCGTAACAGCCATTGGCCAGCAGCGGCGTTTGGCACTGCTTCTTCTTGTGCTCAATGAAGAGGAGGATGTCGCCCAACGGGAGGGTCATCTGACACTGGCCGCAGGTCAGCAGGTCGTGGTCAGCGTGCAGGCCAGGTGGCAGGGCATGAGCCAGACTAGGGTCCAACGGGTGGGGAGGTAGGCCGAGCGGGTGGGAGGGCAGGCTGAGCGGGAGAGGGGGTATGGAGTCGGAGAGCAGGCGGCCATCTGGATGCTCAACCTCCGCTGTCCAATAAGAAGACCAGAGGAGACATGTCAGATGATTTAACACTATGACACCTGAGCACTGTATGTCACCATGTTGCTTCCTAAGCTACGTGAAGCAGGACCTACCACTATAATCACCACACACAGTGTCCTAACTACCAGAAACTTCTATCTAAAGGCCTCAGTGTGCTTCAAAGTGCTTGACTGGTTGTCTAAAAGAACTTGACGTCTTTCCAACTTTCATAAACACACAATCTGACTTTTCCAGCATTGGCCAGGTGTGCAGAGGTGAAAAAGTTGAAAAGGTTTGAACTTTTCCTTTCTTTTCTCTTCCATTTTTAATACAACTACTTACACATAATATAGAATTATAAATTTAAAGGTAGAGTAAGAGAGGAAAAACTAAAGGAAACAGGAAGTGAAGCTATCCATGCAGTGGTTCCCATCTATTAGTTTAAAACAGAGCAATGTCTGCTTGAATCCCCCCGTCACGTGTTGAGATTGACTCCTGGTTGTGGCCAAAGAAACTGCTTTATTTGAATAACACTTGCAGTTCTGAAAAAAATAAATCCCCTCAAATTTATCTTGCAACCCCTTTTGGGTGTCCTGACCAAACATTTGGGAGCCACTGATCCATGTGTTCTGAGAACACTGTTGAGGTACAGTGGTCCAAGATAGTCCTTTAGCAAAAACTAGTGTCTGTTGCAAGATACAGACACCATGCTATATGACTTTTTTTTGTCTTTCATTTGTAAATTAACAAATTTATTTAGCCAGTGTTTTGAATAATGTTGAACTGCTGCTGCTGCTGTCATAGTTACAACGCCTTCCCTCCTGTGCAGCACACAATGTTTGCTGGGAAAGAAAAGTCAGACAACAGATGTGTGCTACAATAACAAATGTAAATGTTTTATAAGTGAGGGATTGTTTATTTTATCGCTTCAAGGAACCAAAGTGAAGGAATAAGGAGGTCTGGAAGAGGGTGGAGAAAAGAAGTGACCCCAGAGGTAAAGAGAAAAAAGAGAGAAATCATCGTCATTATCTCTCTGACTCTCTCTCTAATACAAGATGATAGACGAGCAGCAGGTTGGCCATTTGTTTCAGCCTCCACATCAGAAATGCAAACAGATTTGGGATGTCAAATGCAGATGAAGGCCCCATATGGAGCAGCCCACCTCACGACATACCTGCTTTTGGTCTATCTTTAAAAACACCACTTTTCACACTGGAAACACATATGAGCCACTCTGTACATTCCAGATACACTGTATCGTGAATGTTCGTGGCTCCTGCTCTTTTTGGCTTGTGAGCCCTGGAAATAAATTCTGCTTTGAGCACATATAACATGGAAGAGCTTCAGTTTAGAAATAAGATGTGTAAAAAATGCGTAATCATTTTATTATTGATTTTTTTTTTTTATTTATTATTTTGCATCAGATTTGTTTTCTTTCTTATTCCTGTAATCATATATATACATATATATATATATATGCACACAAAGTGTCACCACTGCGTTAACAATCTACAACTTTATATATATTAAATGAAATCATAATATAAGTTAGCTGGTAATAAGATCATTGAAGAAAGTTTCATATAAATAAAGTTTAATATAAATGTAATTATTCATCCCTCTAATCGTCATCATCACAAAAAAATTGCAAAAAATATAAAAGGAGGTTTTCAGTTTGGTTTATGCTTTCTATTCCATTATTATCATTATTTATTTTGTTGCCACAGCGACACAGGATGCATGTATGTGCGTGAGTTGCACAGTGTCTGAGATCTGTCAGCCCACATCGCCAACTGCTCCCTCTGCACGTCTGAGTGTCCTGCATGTTTCTACTGCATGTATCATGCATTGTATCATGTTTGCATGTGCATGTATAAATGTATGTGTGTGTGTGTGTGTGTGTGTGTGTGTGTGTGTTGGTGGGTGGGGGTGTGGCCTGCAGGCTGCAGCCATCTGTCCTGTGCTATTGAAATGAACAGCCATGTACAGTAGGGTGTATTTCCCCAGTAATAAACATAAGAGAGAATAATGCCAGTGAGCTGACCTGGAACAAACACACTCCACAGCAAAACTGACCCCTGAACAGTTCATTGCAGAGTGGGATGATTTTTCTAATTTGCTAAAAAAAAAAAATGACAGCCAAACCTCAAACACCCAGCTGACTCCCTGAGTGCGTGAAGACACGTTGATCAAGTACAAAAGGAGCTGATTCTTTTGAAACCACAGAAATATGATTCAATTAATTTTAAAAAAATATGTCCGTGATGAAATATACTATAAATACCTATACGTTCCCATCAGCCAAAGCGTGTCAGGAGATACTGAAAGACGGCGTTAAAAAACAAACGTGCGTTTGGTTGTGGTTTCTTCACCCATAATTACTGCTTGCCGATGAAGTCGACAGTGTGTATACAAATGACAAACGCAGAGGTACAAGTGTCACTTTTGCCTGATTTACCTAATAAGGCTCGGGTGAGTCAGGCAAGAGCGCTAATAGGATTTCAGGTAACCGGGGCTGAAGAAGAAAAAAAAATCAAAAGAAATGGAACGTCTAAAAATGAAGGACTCAAAAATAACACAGCACATTTGATAAAACATCTACAGTATCTGCAGTCAGGGGAGTGCAACAGGTAATTTGAGAGGTGAAATATCACGTTTGGCTCCTGTCGAGGCCAAAAAAGCGCTGCTTTCCATTCCCGTCGTCAGGGAGAAGTTGTCTCTGAGCAGGCTGCCGTCTCTGGGGTTTGGCTTCCTCTATTTACCGCCTATCACTGGAAATGTGCTGTTAATCCATCTAGACCCTTCACACTCTCCACACCACCGTCAGATAATATTCACAACAGAATGGAAGAGCATATTAGCGCCAAGCTGTTTCTCAAATATTTCTTTTCCCTTCTCTTCAATAGTTTCTTTAATGATTTTACTTTTTATACTAGCATCATGACTTTCCCAATTTTGAATGATGAAAGGCTGCAAATTGCTCCCAGGACGAGAAAGGTTGTGCCGTGTGTGTGTGTGTGTGTGTGTGTGTGTGTGTGTGGATAGAGTCTGGCCTGGAATAAAAGACTTGATCAGAACGATAAAAACTAGAGTTAACTGGAACGTTTTTACTGTTTCCTCTACCACACACAGATACACATGCAAGGTCTAGAATCAAGATGAAATGTTTGTGGGTGAGTACACACACACACAGACAGATCCGAAGTATCACACAATCTCGACATGCACAACACACACACACACACCTGTAACATCACAGTTATTCATCACCACTAAGCTACAGCCTCACCTCAGCATTTCTCCAAACCCAAAGAAACTGACAGTTACTACGTTCAGCACGCACACACACACTGACAGTGCACCTGCAGCTGGGTCACTGCAGCTCGTCTGTCTCACCACCTAAAGTTTAGAGGTGGAAATGACTCTTTCATTGGCAAATACAACTTTTATTTCTAGATTTTGAATGCTGTATCACAGTTATTTCCTGGTTTCCGATTAGCTACCGAAATCATACGAATGTTATTAAAAAAAAAGCAGACTACAGATCAGCTGCAACGGTGAAACGGCACACACACAATACTGCAAAGTGAAAGCTCAATACAGTACAACATCGTACATACGAGATGTATCCTAAATGATGGTGATATTGGAAGCAGGACAGAAAATCTCTGATTGATCAAACTGATCTTCCTCCACAGAATGACAAAGTCGACAATTGGCTTCAGAATTCTTTAATGTCTAAACAGGAAGTGGCTTTTCATCCAAAGCCAGTTTTGAACATCTCTCAGTTAAGCGTGAGAAATGACAAAAGCTCTCATCGTTGTACTGAGCAGTGTTTTTGGTGTATTTTGGAGTATTTGGAGCCATTCATTTTGTGTTGGAAAGTTTTGGAGGTTCCCTCTAAACATCAGAACTGGACAGTTTTGAGCTGTTAGTCACTCAGTGTATGTACCAGTGTTCCCTTTTGTAGGAATGAAATGGAACCTAACCACCTTGACCGTAAGATTTTAAATGTGCGACTTTCATACTTTTGGAGACGAGTACATGGGGGAACTGTGCCTGCGTAGGTGTTGAAGGTGCACTTGGAGTCTTTTTTGCTTGTCGTCTCTTTGTTTTACCTTTATTTCCTGTCAGCTCTCAACTGTCAACATTCAAAATAAAGGAAATAAATGCCTGAAAAAATACTTCACCAAAGTACATTTTACAGCAGAAATTACGCTGCTATTACAGTAACTCTGAACAGAGCATTTCTGCTGGTCTGTAAATTTTAAACACGCTTTCATTTTCCAACAGATATTGAGGAAATGCTTGAGAAGAAACATTCCAGCATTATGAATCGCAGCCTATTTTCAGATTTGACCTGATTTCAAATGAAAACCTGTTTACCTCAAAGCTAATTCAAGTTCATGACGAGGTAAATCCCTCATTCTGGTTGAAGTCAGGATTACCGTGTCAAGCCAATCAGACATGGATCAGAGGCAAATGTGCAAATAATTCTAAACATTTGTTTCACACTGATTGTGGTATTAGTTGGATTCACACATGATGATACAGAGAGAGGCAGAGAGTTCAGACGAGCAGAGGAAGGAATGTGCGAGTGAGCGCAGAGCCACCTGCCCGGGAGGTGCTGTGCTGGGAAAGAAGCGCTCCTCAGAAATACAGCACAGAAAGCTCCAAAGCACAGAGCAACTGTGTTACCTGAAGTGCTTCATCCCCAAATAACACACCTATGAATCCTTTCAGATTGGAATGAAATTATTGATTTTATCAACCGTTTCTCAATTTTAAGTGTATTTTTCAATTGTATAAAACATTTTAGGATTTGGCTTCATAAATAAATCAATAATCATTGACAACTGTATGATTAGAGATGAATTTATCCTGAGATTATTTGCAGTTTGCTCCCATTGTTCTTTATCAAAGACAAAAATGTCAGTTTACAAAAGTTAAAAAAAAGTAAAAGAAAGAAATGAGAGATATGTTCAATAATGTATATTATTCAATAAACATCAAACAACTCAGACCAAAAATAAAGAAAAAAATTACAAAAATGATATAAATTAAATTAGATTAAAGGAAGAAACAATTTATGGCTATAACTGCTCCAGCTGCTTTACTGTATCAGTACACTACAGTGTATACACACACACACACACACACACACACACACACACACACACACATACACACATACACACTCTCTCTCTCTCATGCTGAATGCAATAGATGTCAGTCAGCCACTGTCATGAATTTATAGTACACAGTGTAAATAAAAAGTGAGACAGACAGTGAAGAACAGAGTGCGCAGGTGTTGACAATTGAGAGGTGAATGTGGTCTTTCAGTGCTGATGTCATCTGATTAACACACACGCACACACACACAAATGCACTCACACACACAAACACAAATGCACGCACACACACAGGACGTGTTCGCACTCTGCTACCCCTCTCATTGGCAGAGCCAGCAGAGCACTGACAGCCTGAGAGCTCCCCCTAGCAGAAAGAGAGAGAGAGACATAGAGACAGACAGACAGACAGACAGAGAGAGAGAGAGAGAGAGAGAGAGAGACATAGGGAAATACAGAAGGAGAGAGAGGGGGAGATGTGTGGTGTTGAAGGACAAGTGACGACAGACAGACAGCTCAGCTGAGCAAACCAACAATCTGGTATGCAAGCTATGGCAGGATGTGTGTGCGTGTGCGTGTGTGTGTGTGTCTGTGTGTGTGTCTCAGTGTGTGTGTAATGTAGTATCATGAGAGTGTGTACAGCCTGCTGATGAACAAAATGAGTTTAGGCATGCTCTTTGAGAACTGGAAGTCCTCGTCCTGGTGCATTCATGGACACAAACATACACACACACACTCACTCTAAGAAGTCGCACCTTTTACGTTACATTCATATGAATTCGATTTTTCCAGTGTGTTCTGCTCGATACCAGAAATAACCAAAAGTGGCATTTAAGTGATCCTTTCACCCAAATTAGCCCAAAAATATTTTCTCAGTTTTCTTAATTGTGGCGAATAAAAATTTCATCTGTGGTGCCCACAGCATTAAAACCTGACATTTAAAGCTATGACAGAGAGAGTGCAGGGCACTCTGTATGATCCTCAGACCTCACTGTCCACAGCCTTTACACGGAATATTTGTTTGGTCTCGATGAAAACTCTCCACAGTGAGAAAATGTTTTGCTCATTTGAGTAAACGGGCCCTTTAAAGCTTCACCACTGCACTGTAGAGCACATTTGTTTGAAATAATGAATGATATGACTATTAGGAATATCATTATGTATTCATTACAATCAGCTGTGACACTTAATGAGACACACTGAAGAACTGCATTTTCATTTATGGCATTTTAAAAACACCTCATCTGCAGAATGCTTCGCTGCATATAAAAGACGGAGTTACCAGGTTCTCTCTCTGTCTCTCTCTCTCTCTCTCTGTCTAACAAAGACTTAGCCCCAGCAGGGTGCACGGCTATTTGACAAGCCAAAGGGAAACATGCATCTCAAGTGGGCGACTGCAATTTACACGCAGCCCTCTCTCTCTTTCCCTCTCTCCTCGTGTGTGTGCGTATGTGTGTGTGTGTGTGTGTTTGCGGCTACAATGAGAGCTGTCGTCCTGTTTGCATCTCTTCACACTAAATCAGCCTCTCGGAGGAAAGCTGGGGTTATTTGCAGTGAATGAGAAGCAGAAGGCACATCTGCACCTTCGGGTGTAAACTATCTCGTCGTGGTGAAGCCAAAACACACACCGAATCTGCCTGACAAACAAACAAAAAAAAATAAAAAGATTTCCACCAATTAATCCTTCCCACATGTCTGTGAGGGAGAAAATTCACCAAATTCTTGTGAAGATTTCCCACTCAGGACGGATTGTTTCTTTTTATCACTGCAGGAAATGAGTGTGAATTAGGTTAGATGTAAAGCGTACAGTGCTGGATTTGGCTTAATGCAGGAGAGGACAAGAAACTAAATTTAATTGAATATCCATGGAGTGCATTGAATAGTTGATTGCTGGTCAAAATCGTGATCCCTTATTGGTTCCTCTTTTTAAATCTGTTCACACAAAAAAAAGATGACAACAAAGGGAAGCAGGTCAATTAGAGGAGAATTTTAAGCTCTGAGACAACTGGGGATTGTGAAAAATGGGGCTCCAACAATCAGGAAGTTTTCCCTAATATTTTCGGCACTGAGTGCAAGAATGTTGCTTTACGACAGTGACTGAGGCCTTGCCAAAGTGCATTTTAAAAACCAGCGATTTAACCTCCAGAAAATCTCTCTCACCTTTCCTAACGTTTCCTCTCGCTCAGGAAAAGATACCAAAAGACAAAAGAGCTGAAGCAGTCCTGCTCTGCTTCTTCTGAAATCTAGAATTCATGCTCACTCTCATCATGTCATTTCATCGCAGTGAATTCCAAATTAAAAATGCTCCGATTAAAACACAGGTCAGACAGATTTTACGACCTGACAGCTCCAGAAGAATTATGTAGATTTGGGGGAGGGGGTGGGGGGTGGGGGGGATTCACATGTACACATTTGCATATCGGTGTGTTCATGTCCATGCAAGCCTACATACATATATAAGTGTGTGTGTGTGTGTGTGTGTGTGTGTGTGCACATGTATGTGTATGTGTGTACTCAAGCATACTAAATCGGCCAGCATCTCTTACACATAAATTATGGAATGTACAGCACTGTGCTGCAGTCTGAATGGTGATAAATCAGACAGACAGACAGGTCAGACCTGCTCTGTGGTCACAACTCCCAAACTGCATTTTACACTTCACACACACTCATGTACACACACACACAGAGCTGGAAGCAGCTTTGTTTCAATGCAAACAGGAAGCTCATTTATTAGCCTCCATCTTCGTGCTCTCTCGTCTTTCCACATGTCCTGACTGTCTATCTGTCTTACTGTCTGTTTATCTGTTTGAATACATACTGGGCTGTTTGCTGCAAAAGCTGATACCACAGCAAAATATGCAGCGTACACAATGTGACCCATTTCTAAAGGTAACCAGGTACACACTGTAGGCTTGCGTACGAGTTGCCTGCCACACTCAAGTTGTAGCTCTGTTAAGCAATCAAACCTCCACTTGTCAGAGAATTTGACATCTAAGCAACATGCAGTGTCTTTAGGTGTGTGTGTGTGTGCGTGTGTGTGTGTGTGTGTGCGTAGGGCCGTGTGGGTTGACAGTGCGACGCAAAGCCAGGCCTCAGAGCAGAGGAGGAACCTAGAAACAGCCAGGCAGTGTGGCCCAAATCCTGGGCACGGACGCTCAGCATGCAGGCATGCCGTAAGTACTGTTAATATGGCTGTTATATTATACATACCAAGCCACTGAAGTGCACACTGATACACTCAAGTGTGTGTGATCTGATCTGGCAGGCTTCACACAAGACAAGTCTCAGCAAAATAACCTCAAGCCAGAAAAAGGAGAGTGGTAATATTCACCAATGGAACGCCTCCACCTCCATCATGGCTGGTGCTTCATCTACACTTCCTCCTTTATAATTAATACAAATCTACAAATTAGTAACAGTGTCACGAGTCTCCTTTACTGATATCTTGTGCTTTCAAATAGTTAAAGTCCTGCATGAGGACTTCTGTGAGCCTGCACGCTGCAGCCACAGCAGCTGAAAAACTGATCTGAAGCCAGAAAAATCATTTCACTGCTGAGAAGTTTAGCGGCACAAGTGTGAAATAAGAAGGCAGAGGGACGCGCTGCTTAGTCTGACATTATGTCCCAAAAGTTCCTTTACGCTCTCCAGAATAAATCTCTTCTCTCAAACTTTTTTCTTTTCCACCAATAAACGCCTTTAAAGTCGTATTAATCTTTCACATCAATATAACTTCTTGGTTTTAACTTACGTTGGCCTTAAATGCCGTCACTTATTGTACTGTGCATTAAAGTGCCGTGAGGGAAACCCTGGATTTTTTCGCTGCCAGGGCGCGCAGGGTATTAAATAATCCAAATCTAGCATTAATATTACAACTCGGAAAGAGCAGCTTTGAATCCATGCAGCAGAAAACATCGTGAACGGGACTCACTAATTAAAGTGAATAGAGGGAGGCAGCAGTGTCTTTTAAAGATCCAATAACCTGCAGAAAAAGACAATGAAGTCTGCTGCTCAACCTGAGGCGCCGCGTGCGTTCGTTAAAGTGCCGACAGATCAGCATGTTTGATTTCTTTTCTCATCATTTTTCTTCACGGCTGCTGGGACGATGAGCAAGTTTAATAGTTGTCTGTTGCGTTCAAATAAAGTGTCGGCCTTTTTCTTTCAGGCAAAGATGAAAATAAATCGTTGGAATTAAATAGACAACTCGAATTCATGAGTGACTTCTTTTTTGTCTAATATAAATATAACAGAACTGCTATTTTAATATGTTCACCGGGAAAGAACGATGTCAGCTCGTGAAAGTGATTTAAATCGATTAAAACACTAATAATGCTTTTCTCGTCAATTGAAAATTAAGTGCAATATTCTCTCTACTGACAGCGCTGCTTTTAATTTAATTAGGCAATAAGAAAAAGCTCAATAATAAAGAAGTCTTGTCTCAGTAAAGTAACAGGACGCATCTCCGACTGCTCCGCGAGCTGCTTTCACAGGCAAAGTGAAAGACGCAGACAGACTTTTCTCTCTGTGTGCTCGATGTGTAAATTTGCTCTCATCATAGCGGGCTATTTGTGGACCGTAATAATCACATAAGTAAATTAGGGCCTTTATCTAATTTTGTCAGTAAATCCGGAGAGGAAAAACTGGCCTTCAGGAGGTACTTTGACAAACTTTCTGCTCCAAGTCTGAAAATGCTCATTTTTAGGCATCCAGGAAAAAAAAAAATCCACTCAACTTCTCAGACTGACAACGGAGAGAAAAAAGAGAGACTAATCCTCTCCTGTGATGGTGTGGAATTTTTCATGGACACTTACGTGTTATTTCTCTCTGGGACAGGTGCTGCGGGTTCCCCTGCTTGCGTCGGGACATCGCCCTGGCATTTACACTGGCATCGCCCGGAGAGCGGCGCTGGAAGGGTCAGCTCTCCTCCTCCTCCTGCTGCTCCTGTATACTGACTGGCCCCAAAACCGGCCGCTCGCTGACCACCCCAAAGTGACCGCTCTGCACTGGCCCCTAATGTGGCCCTCGAGCTGACCCCTGCGCGACGGTTCTCCCTCCAGCGGGCAGCGGCTCCTGCGCTCTGCTGTGACCGGCCGTGGCGCAGCGCTGGGCGGCCGAGCGCTCGGTCGGAGTTCGGTGCCAAAGTGCGCCTCCCTCCTTCAGTCGCGGTGGTGGTGAGGGAGGGGGATAGTCCGGCTCTGCCTTCCGCCGCTTTCACACCATCTGTCACAGGAGAGCGGAGAAAGGAGTGGAGTGGAGGAGAGAGGCGACAAGTCGTGGGAGGTCGGCGGTCACCTCCTGATGGTCAGTCACTCGCCTACCTGTGTCCACTCTCCGGCCAACCTGGACACCACGCGTCCCTGTCCGGAGAAAGCAGGTGAAATGACGCCAATTAACGTCTGAAAGTGTGTAAAATAGGAATCCAATTTTATTCTTGGCACTTCTCGAGGTGTCGCCAAGTGGTGGGCACTTCTTCTGCTGCACTGGCAGTGCCAGCCAGGCGGGCGGGTTAGACTTTAACTCTTTAAGTCAAAGCCCAGTGCTGGTTTGAGGATCGACTGCTCCCCTCTTTTCTCTTTGTGCTAGCTGCAGAGTCCCGCATCCCCGGGCTGTGTGCGGCTCTGTGCGGCTCTGTGCGGCTCTCTGGCTTCTACAATGGGAGAAAACTCAAGTTCAAGTGCGGACGTGACGTTCAATCTGCGGTGAGAAGGGAGAGTGGAGACTGAAGAGCACTGGGGGCGACTAGTGGTGGCTTTCACACACACTGACACACAAACAAGCACACACGCACACACCACTCTCACAACCTCGCACACACTCGGGCGCGCGGGGCGCACGGCAGCAGTGGTCAGAGTCGCTCAAGTCATCTCCGCCGGTGTCCCATCACTGTTAGAGTGGGATTTATTTCTGTTAAATTATGACCTGAGGGGCTTCCGTACTTCGTCCACTGGATGCCGTACATTTTGCATTCACATTTATTGCCGTGCAGGTTTGTGGTGTTATTATGTGCCGTTCGTTTCACACTTTTCCCGTTTTCTGGAGAGCGTGCGTAAATTTCTCTCATTATTAAAATTGTTTGACTCAATATTTATTAACATTCGAACTTTACAAAGCAGCCTTTTACGTGTGGGCCTACGGCACGTTTGCAGACACATTCACGACAATGAAGGTGTCATATGGTACACTACAATCCTTAATCATTTCAATCACAATGCATTTGTGATTTAAATGAGCGAAAACACAAATGCTAAATTATTTATGATTTTGTTTGACCAACTGATTCATGTTGTCGGCTGTATTTTTATCCAGTTTCTCACTGGTGCGTGGTCGTGGCCTAGATCTGCTTAGAAATGTATGCATCACACACATTTCACTCATATTCTTTCACATTCAAATCATGTAATAATAATCTGTGTGAGTGGAGCTTGTAGTGTATGAATACACAACATTCTGTCTGAATAGTTTTGCTAAATTAATTTTTAAGTGAGATGAATGTCAGAGGATGAAGAATCAGTGTAGGTGTTCGAGGAGAGGATGTTGGGTTTTTAACAGAGCAGCTTTGGAACCATATGGTGACCTCAGGGGGTGTCAAACCTGCTTCAGCTGCAGTGGAAGATGAAAACGGAAAGAGTTTAAGGTGAGCAGTGATTTCCAGTTATTTCACGTTATTTTGATAAAGGGGTGTTTCAAATTACAATTAAAATAAAAGAAGGACATAAGAGAAAACGGTGCGGCACATCTCCATCAACACTGTCAGCTGCTGGCGATGCAGCTACGGTGAGCTGTTCTGGTTGTCTGATTTTCATCCTCACACGTCCCTGTGGGAGAAGAGAAGGAGGCTCAAAAGCAGAAGTAAAATTTGGTGACTTGGATAAACATGTGGGGCTGTGTTTGAGTGTGCGTGTGTGTGTGCGTGCATGTGTGTGTGAGTGCAAACAGAAAGTGGGTGAGAGTGAGTGTCTAAGTTGTGGTAGCTGAGCAGTGGCATCTCTATGATGAAACCCCACCTAGCTAGATTTAGATTAGAGGAACATCAGTGTTTCTTAAAGCAGAGGTTTGAACTAGTGGCCAGTCAGACTTTACTAGAAACTACAGCTGCCAGCCCCTTCATCCCTACAGTGCCGCGTCTGAGCTGGATTAGCTGCTATCATATTCCAAAAACACTCCTTCGTCTTATTTTTTTTTCTTCTTCATCTACATGTCTCAACTTCGTAGCTCCATCTCTATCCTCAACCCCGTGGCTCACAGAAGAAAAGGAGGGAGGGGGGTGCAGGCCTCAGGGTTCTTTTTATCCCTCCTTACCTCGCATCTAGACAAACCTCTAGTTTGTTCCTGGGCCAGGTGTTGTCAGAGCGGCAGATCATCCGGCGAGAATGCCTTTCCCCATCCCTCATCCGCCCGGCTTTGTGTTTGGACTTCTCGCTACTTTTCCTGCATCGCCTCGAGTACTGCCGCTTCTCTCCTCCATCCTTCTTCTTTCTTTCTTTCTTTCTTTCTATATATCTTCACGGGGGCTCATCTCGGCTGCTTGGGCTTTCTCCCAATAAGCCAAAGCCTCTCCTTATTTCACCAGTATACTGTAGGGGGACATAAATAGATTTCCCATGCTCATTTACAAGAAAAAGGAGAGGATGGCAGGTTCGTCCAAATGTCTTTGTCGTGCACATAACAGAACACCCACTTTCATTTGGGAGGGATACATGCAGCACTTTGTCACAATAACAGCCGACAGAGAGCATTATGTTGAAATGTAAATCATTGTCATTTTTAAGGCGCGACTCAGTGCCAGTGGTTTGTTTGTTTAATTTTTTCATGAAGATATGGGATTAAAGCTGCTTTGAGTGTCTTGGTGGACGGACGGACGGAAGACGAGGAAGCCGTCTTGTCACTCATATTCAATCCACACACACACACACACACACACACAAACATCAGGGTGCCTCGCAACACACATTTTCAGGTTCACATTGTTCTCAGTTGGAGCTTTGCTGGTGTTACAACAAGTTGTAAATCATTTCTTATTGCAGCTTTAATGTTTTTAAGATGTAATGTTGCCTTTTTGGTGCATTTTTATATCATCGCAGGCTCCTAAATCCTCACTATAGTGGAATCATAAGTGCATTCTGTGCAAAGTGACACTCCAGGCCAACATCACTACCCGGATGTGCTCCTTGTCCTTGCAACCTGATTGGCTCATTAGTCAGATGGGCGACAGGTGCATCATTCCCACTTTCTTATTGGACATTCTTTAAAGGCGATTTCTCACTTAAAGGCCATCAGTGTGAGTTATGGTGGATGGCTCCCGGCATCCTGCTTTTGCCCTTCCTTCATTTGCATATATATGTGGCTGTTTGTTTTTATGTTAATGCTAAATAAGCCTTTTTTTCCCTCCTCCCTCCTATCGCCCATCGTCTCGGTTGGGCGGTGAAGTTTTAATTAGTGGGACGTGGAGGTGTCCTTTAGAGTTTTAAGATCACTTTCCGAACAACTGTTCACCACTAAACCGCTAATATTGATGTTTATATGTTCAGATGCATGATGGGACATAAAGCTGGATGTGGAGAGACACAAATCTGCACAGTGCGCTCACTACTTTAAAGAGATGCTATGACAGGAATTAGAACTTTAGTCTATTTTTAAGCATATCAACATCCAGGGTCGGTTGTCAGCCAATCAGAATCTAGTATTCTGGGGGTAGCATCTGATAAATACTGTTTTAATTGAGCAACTTCTGTTTGAAAGATTGACCGATGGAGATGTATAATATGAAATGCAGCTGAAATCTGAAAAATCAGTGAATAAGTGGAACATTCTTGTCCTTGAAGACAGCATTTATTGGCTAATGAAGATCATGTGATAGGATTGAAAGCGCCAGAAGGCTATAAAAATGGCATTGTGGCGATATTATTTTCTAAAAACAGATGGTTTTTTTTTGTTTTTTTTCCCTGAGTCAAAGTATATTTAAAATAGAATTACAGGCTTTGAATATGAAAATGAAATTTGAAACCCTTAGTTGCTGTTCAAATGGATAAAAGATAAAGAGACACATTATGTCAAGCTTTACCAGCCACCTTACATTTAAAACACTCCTGTTTATCAATGAGCAGCTGACAAGTCCTCTTTAACAGTAACCATCAAGTCTTAATGTCAGCATCATCCATTAAAGGGGTGATTGTCTTTTTTATCCAGTCATCAGTAATGAAAAGCAGATTAGAAAGGCAGGTGTTGATGTGATGAGCTCCGCGCTCGCTCCCAGCTGAAAGTGATGACCCTCTGTGCTCAGACCCGCAATGCAACACCACCCTCTATTGGTTAGCCACTGCCACATGCAAATAACCAGCCCAGTGTCACTGTGAGTGTATTCCCGAGTGTGTGTGCGTGTGTGTGTGTGTGTATGTGTGTGTGTGCGCGCGCACCTCTTTGCATTATTCTACGAGTGTTTGTATGCAGACAAAGGACCGTGCCTCCAGTGGATCTGCACATTTGTCTATTGTGGGTGTCCGAGCGTGTTAGAAAGTGTGTTTCAAACAGTGTTTTACAGATGATTGATCACTCCTTGTGTCTGCTCCTCTGTGTATTCTACAGTTGGCTTATTTCAACCCTTTACATACCTGGAATAAGCTCCTCTTTGGGTGTGTAATGGTTTATTAAAAATAGTATTCAGTCAGGCATTATTACAGGTTCTGAATGAAGTGTTAAGTGAATAAAATGCTGCTGTGATAGTCTCTGCATGGGTTGAAGAGCGAGCGTTTGAGGGCTAGCAGAGGAGCGCAGCAGCCCTTAAGCACAATTACGGATATCAAAGTTGAAATTATTCCTTTTAAAGGGAAAATGCTAATCATAGATTTATTTAGAGCAAGTTAGCAGCAGCACTGAGCTCTCATTACCAACACACACTCTCATACACAAACACATGTGCACTCTCACTTGAAGACCTTTTACTCTCTCACACTCTTTTTTCCCTTCCTCCTCTCATTTCAAAGAGATGTATTTTCAGAATAATTAATTCCGCCACAATTATAGCCATGGTTAATGTATATGTTGGTCATTATTCAGAGTCTCATATAATGAGGCAGAGAGAGGAAGCAAGAAAAAAGGATGTGTTCTCAACTCAGATTGTAGTGTCCTAATTAGCTTTGCCTTCAATTAGAGACTATAGAGCAGACAAGTCCTCTGATACTTTCATGTTAGTTTTTATATACTGACTGAAACCTGGAGCCAAATGGTATCATAAAATCAAATTATGTTTGTGATTTTTGGGAAAAGGCCAATAAAATAGTTCATGAGTTTGTTTTTTAAGAAGTAAAACTGGAGAACATTTGTCAGTCTTCAGAAGCCAGGCTCCATTCTGTCGTAGAATAATTTACACACAGGACAGTTCAGACTTTTTATTAAGGCTCTTCTTTTAATTTTCCATAATTACATACAACACAAAACCAATACAAATCTGAAAAAGTAAACAGAACCTTAAGTTAGGGGAAATAAAAAGGGAGAGAGAGTAAAGAAAAACCTTGAGTCCAGCATTACAACTGCAAACACAGCATGCCTGACTGTACATTAATACAGTTTACAAGAGCTGCCCAACAACAATCAGTCGCCATCACAAGCTGCTTAAAATGTGTGTCCATCCAATGGCCCCAATATTTCAATGTTAATATTCATCTTTAACATTTCACTGTTAGCTTAGCTTCTTGCTGCTGTTGGAGTGTGAAGAAAAGATGCTATGATGAATACACTCTTAGCAGTTAGCTGCTCTAATCAATAAGACAAAGTTATCAACCACTTAGCAGCTAAAGAACCAGATATTTTTCTCAGGAGTTGGTAATGACAAACACAGACAACAGTGAATATGGGACTTAGATTCATCAGACAGCCAGAAAGACAGCTCCAAGTGAAAGCTAATGCTGCTCCGTGCTGCTGGATATGTAAATTAGCAACTGTTTGCTAAAACATTAGCCACAACAACTTTATAAGATGATATTTGTCAGTGTTGTTTTTTAGGTTCCAAGCATTTTCCAGATGATTTTGTTGACATCGGGACTTGATTGAAGTTCAAACAAAGACAGGTTGCATTGGGGGGCCCTGGTAGCTCACCTGGTAGAACGTGTTCCATGTATTAAGGTTCTTACTTCAGGGGCCCGGGCTCGATCACAGCCTGGGCCCCCGGCTGCATGGCCCCTCTCTCCCTGCCTTCCCTGTCTGTCTTCAGCTGCCACTATAAAAACAAAGCAGGAATGCCAAAAAAATCATCTTTCAAAAAAAAGAGGCTCAGTTGTTCAGAGTAAACCTAAGAGACCGAGTTAAACACATTTTATGTGCTGATATACTGATTACACCGTAACTTTGAAAGGAAGCTGCTTTACTTGCTTGGCTGTCTTTGCCTTTACCAAAATGCTGTGGGTTACTATATCAGTTCTCAGCACTCATTGTGGAATTGTTGAGCTCAGCGCTGCTAAATTCAGCATTAACAGCAGAAATCTGAACTTTGAATTGGAAGCCACACCAGACACATGGAAGTCCACCCCTTCAAAACACACACAGCTCAAACAGTGAGGAGCCCTGTCATGGGCAGCGCTGTGTCGCCTGCAGGCTAAATGAGATCTAAAGCAGTTTGCCCGCCTGGACCAGTCACCCCTGAGCACAGAGGCGGCCGGCCACCGGCCACTAGGCCAAACACAATTGTTTTGTTGAAGAGAAATGGCAGCCGACTGCGTGTGACTAAATCAGGTTTGCTTGGCAGCGGGACGGCAGGCCTACTTCCACCTGAATCCCTGGAGGAATGGAGAGAGTGAGCAAACAAACGAGTGAGGGAATGAACGGCCCAGAACACACACACACACACACACACACATGCATGCAAACGCTGGCATCTGATAGAGGATCCTGGCACTGCCAAAGCTCTGTATTCACCACAATGAGCTCCGTCCTCAGACGCTCATCCTAAACCCAGCAGTGAGCCAAGTCTGCGCTTTTGTTTTTAAAGAAGCTCTCATGTCCTTTTATTTTTCAGTGCTGACATGGCTTTAGGCTGTCTCACCCCACACTTTGTCCTTTTGTGGACAAAAATCAACAATGCACAGAATGTCTAGAGCCAGGTCACACAAACAAGTCGGCTCCCATTTTCTGTTAGAGAGGAGGCTTAATGAGGTTGACTAATGACAGAAGATGATAGCAGACTATGATTTGGCTGTCAGGGAGTTATTCCATGCAATGAGCAGGCCCGTACTGAATATGGAAACGCACAGATGCTTGTTCTTTTGAGCGAGTAGATCACGGTGGAACAACAAAAGATGCAGACCGGTGTGACAGATTTTCAGGAGTAAATTGAAATGAAATACATGCAGATTCCATTTAGGAAACAGTTTAAACCCTTGTGTCTGCACGGCAGGATTTTGGGGTTCAGTTTAGGAAAACATAAAATAACATAATGACATAATTTTGTCAGTATGTGAGGGAAGCACGCAGACAAACACTCAACAGTGAGATGAAGTCAAGGTGAGACACGCGGGGTTGCCATGAAGAAAAGCTCAAATGATCAATGCTGAAAAAAGTAGTGGTGCCTCACACACACGCGCACACACACACACACACACACAGCCAGCGCTCACCGGTGTTCAGCTCTTATCAGGCTGAACCGCAGCTGACTCCTGTGTCGGGGCGGCGAGAGACCGAGCCCAGCCTATCCATCACTGTGACGTATGAGAGAGAGAGACGGGGAGGGGGAGAGAGAGACACAGACAGAGGGAGGGAGAGGGAGATATACAGACAGACAGACAGACAGACAGGCAGACTTCACATACTGTATAACATCACATGATAAATTGACATGCAGTACAAGCACGTGGTTTTTGGACATGGTGAAATATCATAGAATATTAAATGATTTTATTGCAGGTATTATAATAATATTACATAATAATGCAGACTTGGAGTGTCATATGTTGTTATTAGAAGATTATTAACATGTTTCAGTAGAATCAGCTCAGGGTAAGGTCCTTCCATACTCAACCATTGTATGGCTGTGGTCACTTTCACATTACATTTGTCCAAAAAGTACATGATATTACAGGTGGACAGTAATAAATGGACAATATCCCAGTAATACTTTGATCCCACCTTTTGGCATGAGGATACAGTCTTGGATGATATCAAAATCATGCTGTTGTAAACCAAACTTTGTTCAAACTTACAGAATTTTCTTCATATTTTCATGGAGAAGTACAAATTTCTAAAGATTTCAAATATAAAAGGTTGAATAAGAAATTGTGTTAAAAAAGGGTCCATCTTTATCAGGGAGGGAGGAGGTGATGAAAGTTCTGACGAGCCGCTCAAAGCACGTTCAGGCAGAGGGTTTTAGAGTTTTTAGGGATAGTGACAAAGGCCGATGCAGGGACTACAGACAATAAGAGGTTGAAAATGTCTTTGAAGACTTTCAGTTGATCTGCTCACACTTTGAGAGCTCAGTCATCAGGTCCGGGTGCCTTGCATAGATTAATCCTTTTGTAGGATACGCACAAATCAGTCCTGGATATCAGGGGTCCTGGGCCTTTGGTACCTCCTCAGCTGGGCAGCTGTTCTCAAAGCGTATATAGATGGTTTTCAGTTCATTTGGGAGAAATGTGGACGTTATCTGAGCACTGCTGGGTTTCCTGTTGTAGTCTGTAATGGTTCTTAGTTTCTCTCTCTCTCTCTCTCTCTCTCTCTCAGTCTTGGTTAATTAAGCGTCTCTTCTTTGTTAACTGTCCTCCGCTGCCCCCTTCTGGTCACTCTGCTATCATATTGGACATGAAAAGTCTGCAGACTTCTCTGCTGCTGTAGTTCCAAATATCAAAACTATTTCCAATTCACAATTTCACAACAGTAACATAACTGCATTTAAAATCGTCCTTTCTGTTTCACTGTTTATTAACTACTAGCAGTGATATAGCAACCACTTAATAGTCTGGATTTTAATGGACCAGTCAGTTGACACTGGAATCGTTTTTGTGGTCATTTGACTGATATAAAATGGCACTTTGAGTTTATGGTTTAACTTTATGCCTGTTCTGTTCTTAATGTGTCTTGATAATTGGCATCACTTTGTGATGGTTAGTAATACCTACAGTATTTGGTACTTTTCTGTTGCACACCATTAATACAACTGTGCTCTTGTTGTGATGGGTCATTGCTGATTTGTGAATGGTATATTTTACAATATACCATATACCTGCTGTAGCAGGCACCTGTTTTCTGAGAAAAGGCTGTAAAAACCTACTGTAAACTACCTGTTCAACAGCAGAGAGGCACAGAGACTAACTGCTGAACACATTTTAACATTTTAACAGCTGGACTTAAGATGTCTCCTACTCCACTCAAGTCTCGTGTATGCATACTGGAGGCTTCAAGTTTCCACATCACACTGTGTAAATTGCATACTGGATTGGGTAGTTGTGATGTCACAGAATCCTACAGGTATGTCCAGGTGTTAAACTGAGATTGAAGATGAACTCAGAGAAACTTTCCTCTTCCATTATTCTGCACAGTCTAGATCAAACATACTATCAAGAAGGAAAACATAGCTTTGAGTGGAGTGGACTTTAAGGATCACATGGGCTGGAGTCTATCCCAGAATGTATTGGGTGATGTGATCCATCCAGGACAGGCCTCCTCTCTATCACAGGCCTCAAACAGACCACATGAACATGAATGAGTTTTTTATTGAAGTGATGAAATGAGATGGCGATGGCCTGTTCAACACATCAGGCCTCAAGATCAGGTAATAAAGCAAGATCCACCTGATGGCCCTTATCTTACCAGCTGGTATTGTGCTTTAGTAAAGCATAGTCTGTCTGGAATATTCACCTGGCATACAGATCCAGGATCAGACCCTGATGTCAAGCTGCACCTGAACTGTGTAGAGAGGGCAATCTATTTAAAAGATAAAGAAGGAAATGAATGTTGAATGACGTTAAGATCTGCCAAGTGGAGCTGAAGGACATGGAATATATTCTGGTGGTTATGAAACAACTTGTTTAACAGCGTGTATGGGACATTATTGTCTTGATGGAAAAGAACAGAGGAAAAAAACCTGCAGGTTCCTCTGATTATGGATCTAAGAAGGTAAGATATGGAGAGAAGGAACACAGCAGCCTCTGTGACTTAATAGTGAACTCATTATTTTTCATCTCTCATTCCTTCCTCCTCCATCCTTCCATTCTTCTCCTCTCTTCAGATATTTGGCCTGACAGTCAGGCTACTGGGCAGGAGAGCCCACAATGCCAAAAGCCATCATGTCACACACACACTCCGACCACCTGCGCAGCCAGGGCCACAACCGCTGTTATTATGGATGTGGTCAGAGGAAGCACACACACACACACACACACACACACACACACACACACACTGTTGACTTCGGTCACTTTTGGGGTCATTACAGAGACCTAGCCCTACCCATTACCTGCCTAACACTAACACTGACCCTTACCTGAACCAGTGACCAAAAATCAGCTGTTTTTCTAATTGGGGACTTGGCTTTCATCCCCAATGGGACAAGTCGTCCCCAGTTAATTGGTCTTTAGTCCGAAATTTGTCCCCGAAAGTAGCCTATGTCAGAAACAAACACACACACAGGAAGCCGGGGTGGCAGGTCTGGAAGATTCTGGGTCAGGGCTGGGAGGTCTGATGAAGATGAGGTGGGACACCGACACTGGGCCCCTTCACCGCTCACTGGTCAGCACACCGCTGTGCCTGTGTGTGTGTGCGTGTGTGCGTATGTGTGTGTGTGAGGGGATCAGGTCTGATCTGAGCTGATTTTGTCGTCTCTTGGCCCTCTCAGCGGCATCTCCTGACAGGCCATCACACCATAACCAGAAGAAAGACCAGAGAGACGGCGGTGGGGGGGGGGGG
>JBBMOE010000044.1:5080655-5113846 GCA_037975065.1 Chaetodon trifasciatus
TGGGGGGGGGGGGGGGTTAGCAGGTTGAAGGAAGGGAGAGTCACTCTGTGCATTTTTATGGCCTGCTAATAAAGTCTGTGAAGAGTGGTCAGAATTCGTTGTTTTTTTTTTAGATTAATCATGTTGAAAGTCAGTTGCAATAAACATAAAATTTCCCAGTGTTAAAACATAAAAATCTCACTTTGTCTACAAGTTACAACTTTTTTACACGTCTGTTTTCAGTAACATGCTCTGTTCCAGGTAATAAATGTATGTTTTTGTCTCTTAAACAGGGCCACTTGAGAATGATTCAACATTTGATGTTGCATAAGAGATGCATTCATTTGTTCATTCATTTTTCTTGTTGAAATAAGGCCGAACCTAACACAATGGATGATTTGACACACATACAAAGACTGCTGCGTATAAAGGTGGACATGTGTAGGTTGAAACAAATGTGACAAAGCTAGAGTTCTTGTATTGATATGGGATGTGTGTATTGGAGAGGGAGGAGGGCAGTCCATTGTGTGTATTCATGTGGAGAACATAGACGTGTCAGCAAAGAGGTTTTACAAAAAAGAAGAAAAAAGTAAAAGAGGTGGAAGAAAATAAAGTGAAAATGAGAAAAGTGATGGAACTTTCTGTCAAATGTTTGTCTTCGCTCGTAGTTCATATGAGCTTGGGGGATGCTATTTCCTGATTTCCTTTTGTGGGCAGGTTCTAGGTTGACCTAGAGAGTGGTTGGCACTGCTGCCTCACAACAGCAGGGCGATGGGTTGAGTCCAGAAGCAGGGCTTTTTGTGCGGTGACAAAACACATTTATTAAAATTCTGAAGGTGTCAGACAAAACAGCTCATTCTGGGACAGTCACTAATCTTTGAGACTAATGTCACTAACTGTGTAGGGGTCAACAGCAAGAATGTGTGTTGTTAAAGAAGCATCACAACAAGTTTATACTATATAGAACTATTTACTACAGCAGCAGTGACCTTTGTACAGCCTCTGTCCCCACTTCAGAGCAGCTCAGCGAGGTGCCCCTTTTTGTTTGTCACCCAGTACCCTGAAAGTGATTCATGCCCAACACTGAAACAAGAAGCCCTTCTACAGAAGCCGCTGAAGGCTCCACACTTTTCTACACATTCCAGTAAGGACCTTGAGGATGTTTTAAAATTGTTGTTGTAATCCTACACACTGTTCACTTACAGCACCATTACTGTCTTCCCACATACAGTGTACAAATGTTCCAGGACTACCTCAGATCAGTTGGGTGTCAGGGGCCATTCTAGGTCCCAGATTAAGAGCATTCATAGCTGAAAAGCCCTGTTTTACCCTGGACATCTTTTAGCTGAACATTCATGCTAGTGCAAAAAGATTATCTGTGCTGTTACGTGATAATTATTCTGTCTGCCTGTGCCTGCTTGGTGATTTCATGGTAGGGAGAAACTTGCAAACACCTACACTCAGATGAAGACATGTTTTGCACAGTGCAATTTTGGTGTCCATTTTGGCACCGAAGTGCTGCTGCACCTTCACCCACTTGGAGCCTTTCTTAGCACATCACAGTGTGCTCTATTCTATGCCTACTCTGCTATTTTAATGACAGCAGGCAGGGCAGGGCAGGAAGGGTGCTCGCAGACGTCTACCCAAATGTGGTTCTGTGGATGTCGGCTGACATGTTTCACTTTACGTCAGAATCTATGTAGCTTAAAGGAAAAGGTCGACATGTTGTCGAATGCGCCTATTTGTTTTCTTTCTAAGAGTGAAATAACATGATAGCGGTCTCATGTCTGCGTGCTAAGTGCACAGCTGGATTCAGGACGTGGTTAGCTCAGCTTAGCATAACCATTGGACACAAGAGGAAACAACCAGCTTGGCTCTGGCCAATGTAAAAAAAAAAAACAAACAAACATACACCTGCTCGCACATAACTCTCTTTGAAATGAGAAATTGTTTATTTTATATTTCTGTCTGTGGATTGCTTAAATGAATGAGGGAGCTGTGTCGAGCATATTTCTGCACAACAAAGCCAGGATGTTTCTTAGCCTATTAAATAATCTCAGACTACTGTTGATCTTGATGCCTTTAATGATCTATTGCACACAATCACAGACACTGTGACACATTGATACACATTGATACAGGGAAAAAATCTACAGCCACTATCACATGTATGTTAAAGGATGATTACAACAAAAAATGCACTTGCTGGAGCTAGTACTCTGCACCTATATTCACAAAAACACAATAAATCTCTGAGTGAAGGTTAGCAACATTAACCGAACTGTGTATGTACAGTCTGTCTTAACAGATCAACACATTTATTTGTCTATTGCACTACATGCACACACACACACACACACACACACACACACACACACAGGCTTTCATCACCAGCAGCACAGCAGATCCATCAAGCAGACAGTCAGCGTCTGCCACATGCAAAACAAGGACATCACCTTTGTATGTTTGTGTGTGTGTGTGTGTGTGTGTGTGTGTGTGTGTGTGTGTGTGTGTGTGTGTGTGTGTGTGTGTGTGTGCGTGTGTGTGTGTGTGTGTGTACGCATGTGCATGAATGTACATGTGCTTCTGTATGTGTGGCTGTGTGTCAGTGACTCAGATGTCCTCCAGTGCAGGAGCAACTTGTTAAGGATGGACCTATTAGAATGAAGTAAATGATTGATCTACATGTCAGGTGACTAAGTGGAGCTTCTGTCCACAGCTCAGGTCAATTAAGAAATGTATGCATGTGTAAGAGTGAGAGTAAGAGAGGGAAGGAGAGAAGTGAAGAAGGTGATGGGAGAAGAAAGACTGAGGAAGTCAGCCATGAATGCGTGCAGGAAGTGAGGGACACTAGCGCAGGTCTGAGTTGAGTTTCGCTCATATCTTTCTTAAAGCCTAAAGTCTTGAAATCATCTCTACCCTGGAATTCAGTTTGCAGGACTTCTGGGTAATGTGGTATTTTGCGGAAACCTTGGGGAAAATGCTCTCTCTTTTACTAATGCTCTCTTAGCTGCATGTGAAACTCACAGCTGGATGAAAGCAGTTAACAGGCTGTAGGCACATTTTAATCCAATCACAATGTCCAATCCATATACAGTCTTTACAAAAGAGGAGAGAGACGAACAATTGACTTTCCATCTTTCCCCTAAAGAGACAAAACATGGCAAAACTTGGATGATTTAAATAAGAAAAGATGTTACTTCCAGGAAATAAAGTTTTATATTGTCTGCCAACATTATGCACTGTTGACATTAATAAGAAAACGTAATATTAATATATTAATATATTATTTCCGGACATGTTTTAGGACATAAAAAACACAAATAATTTGTGTCTGATAAGTTTTCTGTTGATATCACAGAATCCTGTGACAGCTGGACATACCTGTGATGTACCTGTGAATTCTGAACTGAGATTGAAGATGAGCTCAGAAAAACGTTCCTCCTTCAGCAGATGAAACAAACTGCGCACATCCATCATTCTGCACAGCCAAGACTGTGAAGAGAAACACGTTTTTGGGTGGAGGGGACTTGATGGTTTAAGTTTTGATTTCAAGATGGAACCCAACTGAAAGCCTGTGGCCCTTGTCTCGAGGCTGGTGAAAGGAATTCTGGGAAGCAGTGACTTTGATAAAGATCATCTGCAGATTTTTTTGGAATAAATACAAAGATACGTTTTATAACTTGCCAATCCAAATATACTGTTGAAGAGAGCTGTGTTATAATAAGATGGCAGAATCATTGAGGGCAAGAGGAGCGGCTTCGACTCGTCACACTGAATTGTGCACAAGGATGTTGGTCAACACAGTGATGTGATGATGCTAGCTGGGCTGCAGCGTATTCCCCAGGGCAGTGTGCTGTCTGGAAGCCTCCATCAGCTCTAACAAATGAGCCTCTCTGTTGGGCAGGTGGCTGCATCTCCTCCACCTCCCTCGTCTCCTTGGTGAGAAATGATCCTGGAAAGGGTTAACCCCCCCCCACCCCCACCCCTGCCCCATTCTCACTCCCCTCCTCCTCCGCCCTCCACTTCTCTCCTCTTCCACTTTGGCTGCCCCTGACTTCGTTCGCCTCCATCCAGCACCCCCACCCCCATCCTCCATCTCCCCACATCCATTTGCAAATGATCTGGTTTGTCTGCATATTGTCAGTTGCAGCCGGCCTGGCCATTCATCACCTGTCGGCGACTCCCAGCGCGTTCCACACTTAATTGTTCCCTCTCTGACCTGGAGAATAGAGAATGATGTTCCTCTCCCTGAAAAGAAAGAAAGAAAGAAAGAAAGAAAGAAAGAAAGAAAGAAAGAAAGAAAGAAGTGNAAAGAAAGAAAGAAAGAAAGAAAGAAAGAAAGAAAGAAAGAAAGAAAGAAAGAAGTGGCTGTTAGATTTAAATCAGATGGAGATAGGGCAACAATGCTCACTCTTCTGTCTCTTTTTTTTCTATCCATCTTTTCTGTGTTTCTAGGTCAGAATTCAAGATGAGAGAAGAAGGAAGGAAAGGACAAGGAAAGGAGAGCAGGAGAGGAGAGATGACAAAAGATGTGAAATCTAGGTTCATAGACATCAGTCCATTATAGTTTGGTTAATATAAAGGCCCCAGCAGGCCAGGTCTACAGAGAAATGAGCACTGTTTTTGTTGATATCCGCTTTTTATTTATCTTATTGTGATCATTATTGTTATTGGATATATATATGCTTCATCCACATGCTTCTTTCTTGCAACATGAGTGTATGGAATATGATGTTTTTATTGTGTTTATTTCTGATCATATATGTTCTAACTACGCTTTCTGCTGCAGATCCATTAGACTGGTTTGGAGTTGTGTGTAATCACATGAGTGACATCAGCCTCTCAACAGTTTTGTGGGGGTGCTTCCTCAGAATCTGATGGCAGGTTGGAAGCTGTAAGCAGCCTTTCTTCCACCTCTCATCTTGGAGAATTGAGCAGCATAATTCCAGCTGATGGTGCGGTGGATAAACTAAAACAGGTACACCTGGAGAGTCCTCCAGTTCAGCTCCTCTCAGGGAAGAAACATACTTTTGCCCCATGGTACCACAGCAGAGCCTGGCTTGTGTACTCTGTGAGAGGTGAAGCTGTGTCCTGTTTCCTTTGTAGACAGTTTAGTCATATCATCTTTATCTAAGTTGTTTTTCTATATTGTCTTCCATCTTTTAGGTAGTTAAAAATATTGGGTATTTTTCAGTGTATGTTTGCCACTATCCTGTAACAGATTTATGAGAGTAGAATACAACTGTCCAGTGTTCCTGTTGTAGTGGCTTTAGTTCGTTCTCACTGACTTAGGCCTTGGACTTGAAAATGAATGAAAATGAAAAATGAATATTCTGGAGGCCATATTTCGTTGTGTTATTATTTGAGGTAAACCAACAGGGCAGGTAGGCTGCAGGCCTCTGCCTGTGGGCGTGAGAAGGCGCTGTCTCCTGAAGTGATGTCAAATGATTTGTAATTGATATATTGTTAACTTCATTTTATATGGGTAAAATTCATGCCTACTGGATTAAATAAACAATCTGAACCTACTTCCCATTTGCTGAGCAAGAGCTTGTACAAAAGTAATTAAAGGCAAGTTGCTTGTATGTCTCAAATAGGCTGGCTGTATTCAGCGATTGAAGTAAATCAAATTCAGGGCTATTGATTGAAGTTTTACAGTATTTACTGCATGATTCAGTCTGTGACCAGCCAGAAGGACCAACTGTGCCATTGAAAACTGACATATGACTGTCTTTCATATTCACAATGCCTAATGTGAATGTGAGAGAGCAGTGAGAATGCCTTTCATCCTCTCTATTCTGGCACATATTTCAGCACCATGAACAGAGAGTGGAGGTCTAATTACCATTAGGCATTTATTGAACCTTCACTGGACACATGGACATCGTTTGGCTGCTGGGCTCTTATCTAAAGAAGCTGGGTAAAATGCTTCAATAACACCCCCCAAAAATGATCACTGACACTCATTCACTGATTAGGATATTATGCATTTGCATCATCATAGCATTAGCACATCATGGACCCGTCATAGGTTCATTTTCTTCTCATAGACAAATAGGCCTGAGTAAGTGCAGTAAAAGGGACTCTGCTTTTAAATGTTTCAGGTAAGTTCATATTTTTTAAATCCCATCATCATTGAGTCTTTCTGTGATGTCAAGTCAGTCTGTAGGTTTTTTTCTGGTGATAGACTCCAATACTCACCTCTGTATCCTCTATGATGAGGTTGGTTGGTCCTCCCCACTAACAGACACGATGAGCATTGGTGTCTGTATATTTATTAAAGCTCTGATCAGAACATGACCATCATACATTACATGTGTACCTTGGTCCATTTCTAATTGACTGACAGGTCTTCCAGGAACCTCATGCCAGGATTGAGCTTGGATGGACTACTTTTAGTATTGACTTGAATCTCTTGTAAAGTGACCTAAAAGTGACTACCCTTACACCTCTTTGACACTTTAGAAATGAAGTAAATAACTGTCAATGCCAATAACAGTTTTTTCATGTTGCTTTTTGTGTTTGTAGTGCAGCGCTATCTTAGCTAGCCTCGCCCAAGACATGCCCTAAAGGTAACGATATATAAAAGAAGTGGTCAAACTGCAGGAATGAATTTGCCATGCAATGTTGTGTAACTTCGATTAGCACCCTGCCGCTAGCTTTCTGAAACCACACAAATACGATTACAAAATTGGGCCTGCTCAGTCCTGTGTGAACTGACTAGTCAGTGCAGACTGGGCTTTTCAGGAGGGGTCTAAGGGAGGACTAAAGCTAAAACAGTGTTCCAGACAAAGAATGGTGGTACTGCAGCAATGGACAGTATGAGAAAAATAATGTGCTTTTTGAACATTAAATCATGTAAACCTATTCTAGTTGACACCTAAAATAAAAGTATGAACCTGAAAATGAACATAATATGGCCTGTAAGTGTTCTGGAAATTGGCATTTTTTTCAGAATCTGTTTCCCAAATGTCCAGCACAGAGATCAAGATGAACGGTCATTGAACAAACATTGAACAAAAATATGTGAATAAGCCACAGGTTGACAAACACGGTCATTTTCCTTTAAGGGAATGAAATGCATGAAGGCAATGGAAGTTGCTCACAAACATGGTCACACAAGCATGTCTATGTCTGTACTGAAATGGTTTGCAGCAGGAATGGACTACAGAGCTTGGAGCAGCCATTGTGAACTATCTGGCCTCATTGTATCTCATCATGTGATGATGAGTTAATACAGTTAATCAGTTATCTCTTTGTCATTCTCCAGTTACTGCGCTCTCACCTTCCTCTGCTGTTGTACGTATGTATCATTTCTCCTGTTTAAATGTTAAAGAGTAACCCGTGCAGGCTGCTCACTTCATAACCGTCACATCCACTTTGAGGAGTTTGTACAAGGAGAAGGGGGAAGCTGTGCTCTTTCTTCTCCTCCTCCACTCCTCTTCTCCATCTTTATTCACTCTGTCTTCTCTGCTATTCATCTTTTGTCCCTTCATCCTCATTTCTTCCATGATGAAGACCTCTCACGCCAGGCCACAAACTCCCCCATCCCTCTCCCATCCTCTTCAATAATAGATGGATGCTTCCATTATGTGCATCTGAGAGCATTGAATCATAGTCTGTCATGCTCTGAGGAGGGGGGAGGCTAAGGGGTCGTACCGGGACATCTCTGCTTATTTAAATGGTTATTTTAAGAAAGTTAGCTTGTACATTGTCGAGTCAATCTAGCGCTACTCACATGAATACACGTGTATCGGATTTTTGCACAATTCAGATACCCGTGAGAACATTAGTTAGGAGGTCTAAGAAAAAGCCAGACAGCTGTTAAGTGACAGACTAAATGTGACCAGAACAATAACACTAACTGTAGCAGTTGTGTTTTCAACATGGACAGATGTTAAAATATATATACAAGTGCTATATGCAGCTGTAGTGACTGTCTCCTCGGTGTAAGTACAGTTCTTCAACAGAGCTGGCCATCACATGAGGTTTTAACCACATAGGCCATTGTGAAGCAAGTATGTATCTTTGTCTGTTAACCTGTGCGCTGGGCCTGTCATGCAAATACTAAGTGCTAAACCACAGTCATTTGAAAACATGAAACGTGCTTTGTACAGTTTGGTAGGTGTGGTTACAGTTAGGAGTGTGCTTGCTGCAGGTGTCTTCTCAGGAGGACAGCTGGGTGTGATCGAGCTCGAGTATATCTGTGAATGGATACAGTAGATTCACCTGTTGCCATAACGGCTTTGCTGAGAGGTTTTGTGTTGTTAACATTAAAAGAGACTCTCAGGGTGCAGTGAAATGCTCCAAAAAAGTAAGTCCCTCAGCACTTTTCTTTGACCTCGATGGAAAAGGTCATGAAGATGTGAAGGAGAATTCATAAGGACAAAAAACAAGCATGAAAATCCAACTGCACTTACACTAGACTGCATAATTATGCACGTCATTGCCATGGGTCTGCCGTCATGGAACTATTCTGAAGATGGATGACCAAAAGTGCATCTTAGGTGCTTCACCCCGTGCATTCTAGTGCTTTGTTTCATGCAAGCTAAATAAATGCGGACAACCAGTGTGAAAAATATAAGGCCTACTTCATGACCTAGGTTGAAACTGAAATAAAAAGTATGCAGTGAGTAGAAGTAAGTACGTATTGATGCGGGCAGTAGAGGTGCTGAGGGGGCTGCAGCACCCCCTAAAACCAGGTGTTATAAAAACCTTCAATTGATAAAAAAAAGTGTGATGCAGACTTGCAGCAGAGCGAGAGAGAGAGAGAGAATGGACAGAAGTGTTGATGTGATAAAAAGATGTCCTTTGATCATGAAGCCTGATGTTTCTCTACAGTTCTGTGGTTTATCAGTGAAGTGTATGAACCCTGCTGCAGACTGGAGCCTCTGCTAACAGTGACAAACAGATGGGTCCACATTATATACACGCATTTCCTCTATGAAACGTCTGTATCCTCACTGTGCTGCATTATTAGAAACTATGATGAGCTGGCCCTCCTTCATCTCCTTGCATTTCTCATGCATTAGTTCCATGTTGTTGACTCCACAGTAAGTGAGGCTGCTTTGGTGTTCAGGTTTTCTCTCGGCTGTCGAGAAAAGCGGTCTGAAATGTGTATGACTGCATGTAAATAATTGTTAAAAATAGACATGATATGTTCGGCCTATAAATCGACACTGCACATCATCACATATCGCAGACTTCTGTGTTATGACTTCTGATTATAAGCTTATTGTTTTGATAGCGTAAGGACCACCACACAGCTCACCTTGAAATGTTCACTTAATTGTGCTTTTGAAATTGTGGCAGCTAATAAAGGCTGTGGATGTCTATGCAGATATCACTTGTTTTTGTGAACTTTGAGCAGCATTTCGAAGAGTCTTTGGACGTGGATGGTTTTGCTCACTGGATGTAATGTATTAGTCGTGAAATGCTTTAAAGCTGCAGTAGGTAAGATGGAGAAGAGAGCAGACTTAGCCTGAAAATTTGAACCAACACAAGTTCCATGTCACTCCCCCTCCCTCGGCGCTGCACTCATGCCCTGCGTCCAGGACCCTCCTCCCTGAGGCGTCTGCGTGGCCGCCGTGACATCCAGTAACGTTAGCTTTAGCATCGGAAACAAGCTAACTCTGCCTAGCGGCTACATCGCAGTCGCTAACATACTGTACACACTGCGGAGTGTTACTGTAACATTCACCATATTAGCTTTATGGTTATTTGTTGTCTTAGCCGTATATACTGTTGTTGGTTAGCTTTCACTAGCCTACTGACGCCGCTCACAGAGCTGTTTGACTTAGTGGCAGCCGGCAGCATGAGCGGAGGGAGGGGGCGGTTCACAGTGTGTGTGAGTAGTGATTGACAGATGTCAGACACTCCCTCAGATGCTCCTCTGGCTCTGATAGGTTGTTTTGTGTCGGGCACGGTGGATTCTTGTAAATCGCAGTAGGAGCAGTAGGTGGGACCAATTTTTTTTCACAGATTACATGTACTGCTGTGTGGGCATAGGGACAGTTTTAGCAAATATGACCTACTGCAGCTTTAAAGGGTTTAAACAAAATACTGACAAATCAGCCAACTGATCTTCATCTTCCTTCCTTTCCTGAAGCCACCATTGCCGCAGTGGCACAACTGCCCTGAACACACATTGACAGAAGGTCAGCAGTCACCCACCAAACCTTTTTGATGTGGCTGACTGTTGTGTATGTGGACGTGAATAAGATTCAGTCTAAAAACAGCCATCTGATTTTAGTTATGATGATGGCTTTGAGAGAAAAATTAACATTAACAGACCACTTCTTAGTGACCTAAACAGCATGGAGGTACATAATGGCACTGTGTAAAGAGGCAGACCGAGCCAACATTAGTTTTAAATGTTGATAGATTATGATTTTATAACAAACTTTTCCTCATAATGAGCTTAATGTCGTATCACCAGTTTTTTTCTCATCTTCATTCTCAAGATATGACTTTTTTTTTTCTAAAAATACTTTTTCTTGTACAATAAGATATATTTAATTTATTCTCCAAATATTACTACTTTTGTCACAATTTTGTACACAATTGTAATACATTCACTTAAGAATGTTTTTCCCTGTTTTTTTCTAAATTAACATGATAAATATCTCAGAATTCTGAGAAAAGTTTCCCTTGAAACAAAAAACACTTTTTCTGAATTAAAGAGATTATTAAAAGTGAATTTGCTGTTAAGTCGTCAGAAACGTTCAGTTAGCTGGATCACGTACAGCTCTGGTTGTGTCTCCTCTAGGTTTTTATTGTGGCTGCTTTGTAAAACAGTCTGCTAACTCCCAGCCTGCCTGTTCTGCCGGCCCAGAGGCGGCCCAGCGGTGGAGAGCAGCTCCAGAGGATTAGTGACCCGAGGGCAGCAGCAGGCTGGGCAGGAGGGGCTGCACATCTGTTTACTTCCTGTCAACTCTCCAGAAACATTACCTTCACCTCCAACCTGAGTGATCACAGTGCTTCATCATCCTTAACTTAGTTACTTTACTTTTCACAGTTGTACATGCTGTCAATAGTATTTACTGTTTGTTTTGGGTACAGTTTAGATTTTTGATCATTTTCATTCATTCAGAGTATTGCTCAGTCCTTCTTCGCTCTTCTTCAGCGAAGTTCTCCCATGCAAGCCTTTACTATTTTCCAACTGATGCTGAGCTTAGTGCAAAGTGGGAAACCAACATTGTTAAACTGAAGATAATAGCCGGACACATACAATTTAAGCCCCTTATCCAGGAGTGAGGTCGGAGCTTGACTGCTCACCTTTGTATGATGGTGTACGTTACTCACTTTCATTTTTGGCAGCTCCTCCAAGCACAGAGTGGGAAAAGAGTCATAGCGAGCTAACATTAGCTAAGCAATGAAAATCAGTTGGTGTTCAAGTTTCACAGGTTATCAGTCTGGGTGATGGAGGTGGTCGTATGTTGATGTGTTGCTATTTATTTATTTAGATTTGTATGTTGATTCAATTTATTTGTATGCAAGTTACATTAACGCTGTGCTGGAGTTACAACGTAGTGGAGCTTCTCATGCATGTGATCGAGGTTAGTAACAGACCGATCTTAACAAGTTAGCTAAACTAATTTTAATTAAATTAAGCCTGAGTCTGTTAACATTTAATGTTATGTAACATAATTAGCTTTTTTTGATATGGTGAACAGGCGTTTTGTAGATTAGCCACGAATGGGATTACAGCCCAGGTGCTGGTTTGAGCAAAGAAAATCCAGCCTCTCTGCTCAACTCAAACTAACTTCAGGCCTTCAGAATTAATGTTTCCTGTGACTCAACACTGATTCTGAGATAATAACCTTGTTGATTCAGAAAAACAACAGCAGATTTTTTTCTCAGATTTCAGAGATAATAATCTTGTTCATTTAGACTACAACATGTCTATTATAGTAAGGTTATACCCTTTTCTTAACACACAATATTATGGCTTCCAACTGAAATTGTAATATGACTTATCTTGAAAATGTATTTTTTCCTCAACACTGGTCTCATCACTCATTCGTAGATACATCCTGTATTTCTAATGACAGTTTTTGACCAAAGTGTTACAAAAGTAGCTCAAAGAGTACCCACCCTCTTTGCCAGATTAGACTTTCTACAACTCAGTGCTGGACTGAAAGCTGATACATGTATGATTACATAAATGCAAACTCCTGAAATAAATAACTAAACAATACTGAGATAATACTTTATGTCGAGGTCACTTCAGAGGAAATAAGCATCAGTTGGAATGCAGTGAAATAAGCAGATGGCAAAAAGTGTGATAACAATGCACTCATCTATCCATCACTCACTCTGCTAAAATGCTAATGGACGACTTGAACTTGAACCCCCCACCCCCACCCCAACCAACCCTCAGCTCATCTCCGGGCATTACAAGTGTGACACCAGTAAACACTTGCATGACAATGGTGGCCTGGCCGGGGCTGCTGCCATTCTACATTAATATGGATGGAAGTTCATAATTCATGGAGCAGGATTACTTGGGAGTGCTGGTCCCAGGCCTGCTCCCAGCACTGACACAGCAAGTACTAACAAAACTGGACAAGCCTCGCTCTCCGCTGCCCACCCCAATGCCCATTATAATAATATATTCAAGGATTAAAGGGGTTTTATCTTAGACACCCATGAATTATGAATGGGGCATTTCAAAATTTAATTGCCCCGAATTAAATGATTCAAGATAATGTTTCTTTTATCAATTGGTAATAGGGCCAGGGGGCAAAGGAGGGGAATAGACATTAAATAAACCTTTTTCCCCCCAACAAAAGGAGAAGAGAGAGGAATAATAGATGGCGGTGACCTCGTGTCTCTGGAGGAAGAGATGGCTTGATCCAAAGACAGAAGGTTGAAAAAACAACACGATGCATAAGAGGTGAGAAATGAGATGAAGTTTAATCTCTGACAGCTTCAGGACACGTTTCCTTATCAGCTCAACACTCTGGGTCTTTTTACAGCGACAGGAACCCAGAACTACTGCAGAAATGGTGAAGAGTCTGGATGAGCTGGATAACAATGTACCTGCCCAGGACTTGCTCAGTCTATGGTCAAAGCTAGGAGCTTGCACACACGCAGGCATGCAGGCGTACACACACACACACACACACACACACACTCACACTCACACACGTTCACACATACACACACAAAGGTACAGAGGTTTGTAGAAAAGCAGCAAACAGACTGAATCTTACCAATAAGGTTGGTAAAAGTACACGATTGCATAAAAAATACAGATTTGTGATGGAAAAGTGCTCAAGCCACAGAAAGACAAGTGACACATCAAACGTGGTACAAAACAGGAGCATCATGTGGTACGAAGCGGTCGGTCATACACCCTGACCTCAGAACAGAACCTAGTTTTGGTCAGTGCAGTGCATACCACCTGGAGAGGGAGCACAGACTACGCTCACATGCACACGGGTTTTCCAATATTATTCAGAACATGAAAAAATTCTGAATTTGACAGGGGCCATGTAAACAGTAATATCATTTTTCCATTTGGAAAAAAGCCCAAATTTCTTGTTGTTCTAGATTATGAAAGACTTGGATATCACATATTTTTGGTTATGTGCAAATACCGGAACAGCAACCTTTTCAAGGATGTCGTTAGGTTAGCCGAGGGCAGAAACTGAAATGTCTTGTGCATGTCAACGTGGTCACTGCCTTCCCTTCACACCACACTCAAGCCTCTGCTCGCTGACAACGTGGCAATGTCTGCTAAATTCTCCTAACTTCACTGGTTAACTCAGAGGGAGCCAAACTCACATTTTACTTCGATTCTAAAGCACAAGCCAAAGCCAAGATTCACTGACAGTCACATTTATGTGTGGAAAAGGAGCTAAAGGACGGTTGCTCAGAGGAAAAATCAAAAGTCTGAGCAAAGCCGTGGTGCTGATCGTATATCTGAGCTAGCACTCATATCTGACAACAAACATGGAGTTGGGGGGACCAGGGGCGGTTCTAAGGCTTTAATTTGTCAATCATTCAAAAGACATTTTTCGGAGGACTGCCAATGGATCACGCTATAACTTTAACATTTCGTAAATACACTTATTTACTTTGTTATTGACAATTTGATGAGAAGATTGGTCATGTCTGTGCATTAAGTATAGACTGAAGGGAGCTGATTAGTCTGGTTTGGTTACTTTCAGCTCATAACTCCCTGCAAACCAAAATTCCCATCCACCTCTGCTTTCCCCTTCTCTCCTTCTTTATGCTCAAATAAACTAAATTCCTGCTGATTCCAGCTCTGTCCTTAATGCACAGAAATGAGATTACTATCAATCAATTCCTCTTCCAGCTCTATGAAGCTGATCATTGGATTTTCCTCAAAATGTTGAACTTTCCCTTCAGGTATGTCTGTACCTGTAATATTGTATATACACATTTAAACTGATCACAGAATGGACTGCCGTATTGTGTCAAAAGATGTATAACAGATAACATCTGATAAACAAATGAGGATTTAAAATTAAATTACTGTATCATTTTTGTTAAGTGCTATGAATAATTATCCAAAACTTTTAGGCTAACATGACAACTCACAGCATTATAATTCCACTTCCACAGATTTTTTAAAATAGCTTTTAAGGTGATAAATTTGCTTCAATTCAAGATACATTTAAATGGAGTTTGTTAAATCAGTCTGGCTTATTCATTCCTACTCAGTCTATAAAGAACAGAAAATGACCACTTGAGCTGATAAAAGGAGCAAAGCCATTTCTGCAGCTGCACACTGTATTCTGACAGAAGGCATGTGAAAGCATGCGTATGCAGCGTCAGTGTCATCACAGCTTGTTTCTGATTGGAGGAATATAACTGTCCCTTTTCTCCCCCAATATATCAGTGTGGAATTTGGAGAGGCAGAACTTCTGAAATGACTGTCAGCAGCTCAAGGCTCAAACAAACAGGACGGTCACCGGAACATTGTCAGTTAAGTCATTTTCGGTGATCCACCCACAGAAAGTTGAGTATGATACAGTACAGGTGAGGTCAAATTTGACGGGGGAGATAGTTGATTAGCTTTAAAGAAATGTCAAATCTGTGCACCACGTTCTTCAAAGAATATAATGACAATGAGACCATCCACTGAATGCTGCATGGTCCACTCTGTTCAACCAATTTTAAATATACTAGACAACAGATTCTTTCATCGTAGCACCACCACACTGTCAGCTTCAAATGGGTATTTGGGTGGAGATGGTAACCTCTGTCTCTGATCAAAGATGGTGAATGTCCTCCTTGATCTTTCTCTGGTGGTCCACTGATTTTGACCCTGGCTGGGGAGAGCACTGGGAAGGGGTCATGGAGTCAGCGGATGTGTGGAGAAAGACCAAGGACATCCAATGCCAACAGCGTTAAGACTTCTCCCCCATGTGTGACTAGAACTGTACGAATCAGCTGCACAGCTACATGTTCTGATGATCCATGAAATGTGGTTGAAAGCTCGGGGGTGGAGCAGTAGGTGGACCCTGACGTGAAATTATTTTGTCAAACTGTATTGATCACATATTGATTATGTAAAAGTGAGGCACAAACAGCAGCACTACAAACAAAACTATACTCCTGCATTACTATAGAAGAGCAGAAGCAAAGCCTCACCTCATTATCTCACGCTCTACTGTGGAGAATGGTTGAGATAATGACGTGCAATAATGGATTGGCCACATTTTCTACAATAAGGTAAAACGCTCTCATTGATAAGAATTGTGGTCAAACTTGCACATTCTTCCCTCCACGTTGCATTGACCGTCAGGGATTCAGTCAGTATTAGTTCTTTGTATCAGTGCACAGAGTCAGAGTTATTCGGGCCACCCATACAGTCAATACAAACCGCTTCCATGTTTTCATACAAAAGTCACATTGGAATTGCCCCATTTTAAGGCAGTCGAACAAAAAGCTTCCACTAGAAGAACTCACATGAGCCGTCGTCGTCTTGTGTCTCACTAAGTCCTCAGTGTTGTGTATGGCTTTCTCAGGGGCGATAACAGTGATCACTGTGTCACTCATCACTCACTTTTGGTGACATCAGCAGATAATCACTGCAACGTAAACCGAGTACATTCATAAAGATACTTCTTAAAACAAATCAAAACAAACGTCTTTGTGTCTTCATGAGGGCTGCAGCTGTGTAATGACAGAAATGTACAATTTGATGGTAAAGTAAAAAAGCTTCACTGAGCAAAGCAAAACAATGTCCCACTTTGGCTTGTCATACTGAACCACAGCAATTACCATCAATTTAAAACAAGTGTTCTGATAGGCTGATGACAAGATTTCCTGTTTCCTTCAGTTGTTTTGCATGAAATATTTTTAGCCAGGTAAGGGGAACTGAGGGCAGTGATGGTTGCAGCACACCACAAAATGCACTAGAGAATATGATTGTCGACTCAAAACATAGTGGACATATATGGAGACAAACTGCAGTAATAAACCAACCAATTCACAAGATTAGAGAGATTTTGGCTTTGTGGATATAAACGTTGACCTAACTCCATTTTGTCTTAGCTGGAACCAGCTCGTGGTGGCCCCTCTTGCTTCTTTCCTATGCTGTAGGCTGCGAAATCTTTCAAAATGTAAATCTATGTTTCAAACTTAAAAGAAAACCTAAATTTAATCAAATCCTGTTCTGCACAGAAGGCTGAGGGACACACTGGCAGCATTTTTAAACAAGTTAAGCAGCGGACAACTAAGTAAAGCCACAGTGGATGAATGTACAGTCAGAAAAGTTCTGCAACTTAGAATTCAAATTTTCAGCTTCTATATTTCTGAGTCATTTAAGAGACACAAAAATAAATAAATAGCATGATGAGCATGATCTGTGGCAGTAAGTGGATTGTACTTATCCACTGTTCTCTTTGGGATTATCCTCAGTTCGACTGGAACTTAGATTTGCCATTTCCCTTTGGCCCTTCTGGGTTGAACTTCCTATTGAGTCCAAAGCTGAACTAACATCTTTCCTGACCTTCTCCTGAGTCTCCTCCTGCACTGACTGTCCATTAGCCTCCATCTCCATCCCATACACAGCCTTCTCCCCATTCAGGAGGTGACTGTGCTCCTCCACCTGGAGCTCCTGGCCTTCTTCCACCTCCTCCAGCTTGCGCAGGATAATAGGAAGCTTTGCATCTGCGTCCGTATTCTCCAGCAAAGCAATATCGCTTTCCTCGTAGCGAGGCAATGGAGTCCCCTCCTCCAGTTTCTTCTGGAAGTGCAGACGTTTGGCCCGTCCACTGGCCGACGCCTTCTCCAGGATCTGCTTCTCAGCCAGGCGGAGCTGGATCACCACGCGAGAATGGAGAGATAAATCAGGTTTCTCAAGTAGGGAGCGGTCCTCCTGCAAGAGGCCAGGGCAGGAGTTAAGAAACAAACAAAAGGGGAGGAAGAGGGAAGGAAAGATAACAAAAGGTCATAAGAAGGTAGAAAATAACAAATTCAACTTACACATTCAATTCCTAAATGCTTGTCAGCTTGTGGAAATGTTTCTACCTACACTTTTCTGGCTTTGGAATTGGGGGAGGTGATGCATCCGACAATTTTTGTAATTTTCCAGAACTGACAATCCAACAACAATGCCTTAAACTGTGGCCATTCAGCAAAGGTATAAACACCTTTGGAGAAACCTTTGTACGAACCCTCAACACCCCGTGCAATCACACACCAGAAATTACAGCTTTCAATTTCAGCCGACTGACCTCTGATGTGGTCTTGTAGGTCTTGAGCAGCAGAGCAGCTCGGGTCTCAAGGAAAGTCCACAACTTGATCTCGTTCTCCCAGCTGACAGGGAACTCGCTGTTGCCCAGGGTGAAGATCTTATTGATGGCACGATCTCCGAGCAGATAGTCCTTCAGTTCCTCTGAAATCCAATTAAATGTTAGCACGTCTTCAAAAGAAACCAAAGCACAACTGCAAGAGGACCATTAGTGAAAAGTAGTGAATGGAAGTTGACTAGGAAAGGTAATGGGTTCGTCAGATGTGAACCTACAGGAAGGCAGCTAATTTTGTCAAAACAGACAAAACATTGTTTTGTTGAGTAGAGGTCTTCATAGGTCCACAGTTTTGGGAAAAACAGACAAGCACCTGAAACCGTCCCGGTGACAGTCAGAACCAGTCTGAATCAGATCAGAAACAATTAGACCTGTTCCAAAATGCTGTCAACCCCAATAGATACAGAGATTCAGGAGACACTGGCAGCAACAATGTTACTCGTGGATGATAGCTACGGTTGAAAAGACGAGCAAATCCTAGGAATCAATGATGCACTTCCTTCGTCTGGCCTACATCATCACATTTTCTCCTGTGATGGAGATGACACACCAAGCAGTCAAAGCTGACATAAAGTTTGCTTGAATCCAGCTGGGTATTAGACATGTTAGATCTGTGACCCACAGCAACAGAACTGGGACCATACCTGGACCCAAGAATCTCCGAGTAGGATTGGGCCACTGTTTCTATTTTCAGAACTGTGGTTACTCGAGATCTACATATTTAATATTATAATCTTATCTTTAATATCAACATCCAAATCATATCCATCCTAACAACTCTTAAGGAATGCAGAGCAAATTCTTGGTGAACATGCATATGGAGAACAGAGATGTGGGGTGTCAGATCCATGAACATGCCACTCAACCAGAAACACCTCTGAATGCACAGCAGAGTGCAGTTTCTGGAGATTATTTTTCTAACATCTTAGTTCTGATAGTACATTACTTCAAATCGCCTTAATATCGATATAGGGAAAACCAATCGTTGATCATCGCTTCAATTGTTGATTCACCATTTGATTGTCAATTGACAACAGAGTAGTTCTGAATGAGGACCTCCAGTAAGCTATCTGATCAAGTATCTTATAAAAAACAGGTTAACACACCTGTAATTTCAATGTGTCAGAAAGAGTTCTTCAGTATTTCATTACGCTGTTATTGTAAATGTAAAGTTTTTATGGTTGGAAACCATAAAGAAGCTACCATTAAAAGCAAAACTTACATAGATTTGTTATGGGATTCAAAAGGACTTTGATTAACAAACCAGACTTGATACTAGACTTGGATGTGATAAATGCTATCAAGCTAACCAGCCTTCATTGTCTTAGCTTTGGACACAGAGATGAAACTAACAATCTTCTCACTGGACAATGAAGAAAGCATAAAAAAGTGTGGGACTATTGTGCTTTCGTGTCAAAGCTGTTGCAAAACAAGCCAGTTCTGAACTTCCAACGCTGTCTGGTTATATCCAGAACATAATTTGGGTAAAAATCAACATTTAAATTTCTGTCATAATGTGTTAAAAAATCATAGACAGTCTTTCCTTCATCCTGCTGCCTTTGATCTGAGGACATAACCAAGGTTTGGTTACATGGGAAGAGGAAGAAGGCAGACTGCATTGGTTGTGTGTGCACACTATTCCATCATGTCACATCTGTTAAGAAATGTCAGCACACACACACACACACACACACACACACACACAGTGTGTTTCTATCCTTTTTGGGGACATTACATAGACTTCCATTCACTTCCTGGAGACTTATCCTAACCATAACCATAATCACTACTTACCTAACCCTAACCCTGACCTTAACCCCAGTCTTCACCCTAAAAGTTAAAGATTTACATTATGGGGACCTGCATTTTGCCCCCCTAAGGAAGGTGAGTCCCCACAATGTGACTGTGTAAACAGATTTATATCCCCACAACGTGAGGAATACATGGCCACACAGGCGTGCAAAAGATGATACACCCCCCCCCCCCCACACACACACACATCCAAAGACTGTTTTAAAAATTAACATGCAGCAAAAAATGTGAATAATATATCAAGCGGGTTCCTGAAGATGTGTCCTGTGACAGAGGAGGATGTGGCCTTGTGTGGTAGGGGATTTATGACACCGGTGCCATTCTGCATACATGCCGATGAATATTGCAAACCCCCTCGTGGATTGCTCCTTCCACACATCTGGTGGCCTGCCTTAATCAATTAACCAGCTCAGGAAAGGACAGGCTTTGCTCTTCCCCTCTCTTACGCCTCTACCTCAACCTACTCCCCATCCCATTGCCCTCCGCTGATGTGTGGAGGAAGCGGTTGCCTGACGTTGGTCTCTGAAACTGTGGCGTGTTTTGTTGTAGAGTGTGCTACCATGTTTGTGGCTTTCGAGTTTCCACAGGGGATGTCCTGCTGCTGGAATTTCATATCATGTGCGTGTGTGTATATGTTGGTGTATCAGTCAGTATCTTACCCTCCGTCATGCAGAAAACTCTGAGGAAGGCGAGGAGCTGGGCTGAAATTGGGGGTTCGTTACAGTGCAGAGCAAAGACACAGGACCTGAAAACACAACACGCAGACCAACTTATTAGTAATTAGTGAATAAACACATGATAAAATACTTGAGCATGTGAACAGTTTTCATCTAAAAAATGTCAAATAGTGTTATAAGAGACTACTCATACACACACAGAGTGTTATAGGACTATTCATACTCACATAAATAAGCTTGTTAAATACACATTTTGAACTGACAGCACACATCTTCAGGTCAGGCACACAGATGACTCATAACAGCTTAGCTTGAAGACATGACACAGTGGCTCTGTCCAAAGTTTAAAAATGTGCCACATAATGGGTGCAGCCCTCGACATCACTGGACAGCATTAGCGGTGTTGATAGGTGTACTTTTTCAGTTTGAACAGAGCAGGCCAGCTGCCAAACGTTTGTGATGTTCATATCACTAACATGAAGCAGAGATATTTACAGTTAAACTTCACATTTTATTGCTAATTTTAGCATTAGCAACAATAAATATTACAATGCATTTTGAATAGTAAGCTTGATTGAAATTTAAAGATAATATAATAAGTGCATAAAAATGCAAAATTATACAGAAATGACAGAAAAAACATTTGTTACTGCACTGATGATGACAGGTCAGCCTCTACTCTACTACACTAAACATTACAAATCATAAAACCTCAAATATACATGTTAAATTCTATGTTTATTCAATGTGCATAAAGCTCTGATATTTGTTTTTTATTTGAGTGTAAACCTTTTTTTTTTTTTTAAATCTGTGCTCTATCAGTTTGTCTGTGAAGGATAACGTGAGTCAAAGAGAATATGTACATGCCTACAGAAAAGGTTAAAAAAGATCAGGTTAGATTATAGACGTCTGCTTTGTTCTGTACAACGAAGACAAGTAAGAAAAAACTGATCTGACCAGTTCTGCTGTAAAACTGGGCAGAGAAAGAACAAACAACATATGACAAATCTAAAGCGCACGACTCAGGACACCAACTCTGCCTGCACGTCATCGGATTCTAGCCCGTCTTTCTGCACCTCTCTGAACATCACACACGATCTGGAGTATTTTCTCGGGTCGGTGAAAGTCATCGCTGTGACAGAAAATATATGAAACAAGTGTGATCCAGGACTCAGCAGAAACCATTCCGCATCATAACATTACACACCGAGGTAATTTGGAAGAGGGCAATATTTCCCCCCTATTTCAGCAAAGTGATCGATGTGGCGCTCTGTAGCACAGGGTCGACATTATTACAGCGCACAAACACATTACAGCCATCTCCCCACTCCTCCTATTAAATTATCCTTCTGTCCACTGCTCCAGCAACAGAGCATCCAGCTCAGGGAGGTTAACTCTTTGTAGAAAACCTCCAGTCTAATGCTCTGTGTTTAAAGGTTTTGGAGACGTAGGGAGACAAGCTAATTATAAACTTGTAAATGAATAGTCACTTAATTCCACTTATCAGACCGTTAAAGGAATAAAATTGAAGGAAAAGGAGTGATTTCCACGTTGTAAAAGGGGCCTGGTGATAGCTGCCGCTCAACGTCTCGGTAAGGCCCGACACTGAATCTGATGCTGTTTCCTTTGAAAATGATCTACGAGCATATCTGTCAGTTTAATAGAGCACTGCGGCAACAACGGGGATTGTTTCATTTAATTTCCACTGTTGAGATTTAGACTCTCATCAATAAGAGATTAAAAGGCGTCTGATTAAAAATGCCGAGCAGAGAATGCTGCATAAAATTAAGGGGCTAATGATAAAATGATTAAGCTTCTTGGTGATGAAAGTGTTGGGGCGGATGGTAAATTGATACTTGGTGGGGTGGGAGACGAAAAAAAGAAAAGAAACCTGCTGCAATATTTATATTATGTGTTTCAACTACGCCGAAGGGGGCTTAATTGGTTGAAATATCTACTGTGGGAAGACAAAAGTGCACCACGGCTATATGAAAGGTGCACGGAGTTAGTCGTGAGCCTGAAGCTCTCCTTGACCCATATTAAAAGCATCAGAGTGAAATGCAAAATGCTTCAAGCCTAGTTTGCACATTCAGTTACTTGTGAGAGCAGATGTTGCGTCGAGAAGTAGAGAGAAGAGAGGGGAAATGTTTGTCCTTTGACTGGAAAATGAAAAGCGTCTGAACAGTGAGGAGAGTTGGACATACGCTGGGATGCCGGCTCGTGCCAGCACTTCGGCCTTCATGGCGTAGAGGCGTTCGCTCTTACTGATGCCCAGCTTGATCTTCACTCGGTCGTGGGCGTTGTCTTGGAAGAAGAAGCCGTTGTGGATAACAAACTCGGCATTGGATCTTGTGCCATAGAAGATGTAGATCTGCAGAAGGAACAAATCAACTGCGTCAACACCACCATCACTGTCTTGATGGCATGAAGTTAGCAGCTTCTTTAAGGAACATCCAAATAATACACAGCATTTATCATGAGTGGCGACCTGTTGCAGCAGCCCTTGCTCATCATTGACCTTTCTGTCCTAGTTTCTCTAACTTTGTGTTTTTTTTTTATTTGCTTAGTATTTTAGATGTGCTATTACTCTTTACCTTGATGTGCACTATGGGTGTTTAACTTGTTGAACTTGCCTTGGTCTTTCTACTAGTCAACTAGATCCTGAGCGCAGTCCAGTGTCCATGTCGACACCAAAGATTAGCTGATAGCACTCTGTACACAGTGATACTTCTCAGGTAGAGACCCAACGTACTGCACTACTCCTCCTGTTTTTCATTTTCTCATTTCTTCTTCTATTCCACTTGGATTCCCAAGTTCCTTGGCTAATGGCAATTAAGGTTGAATGATGAATTCAACTGAGTGAAGAGCCTGAGAAGAACGGGACTGATTTCAGACTCAAAAGGTTCAAATGGTCAAGCAATTTTTCTGGCAGACTGCAGACAAAATAAGACACATGTTGTAAAACAAATGAAGAAATAATGAATCTCCCATTTCAAAGCCACATGAAGGCCCGCCAACTGCAGGAGGAAAACTCCTCCAATGTCTCCACACTGAAAGCAAGACCACCTCAACAAACAGGGAGGCACGTATTAACTGCCTCGCTCAAGTGCAACTTTTACTGAGCACCTGTATGTGTGCTAACAGAGAGAAGCAAGACAGGCAAGTAGTGAGAGAGAGTGAATGTCTCTTCACCTGTTCGTTCTCCTTGTAGTCCTGCAGTGCCACACATTCACAGCGATCGTCCTCCAGGTTGTAGCCAGTCGTGATCTGCAGAAAAAACAACAGCCTCTACGAATTCAACCTTTACCAGCAAATTTTATCTTCATCAAAGCAACTTGTTTTGGCATTCATTGCCATCCACAATAGTACGTGTATGCTTCTTATCTGTGAATTCAGTGTTTTCACACATTTTTACTGATTTGTAAGTGAAGTGCAAAAACAAAAAAAAAAAACAAGCCAAATGCTGGACACATCCGTCAAGGTGTAACATTATTATTTAAATGTGCTGTTCACATGATCTATATTATTTTACAGTGTTCCGTTGAATTTTGGGAGATGGTGATCAATGGTCAGACGTAACAAAGTGAATAAAACAGCACATCACTTTGCCTTAATTCTTTCATTCTGAAAATAACACATAACCTTACATCAGCACCACCTTTACTACTGCAGCGCTTCCACTAATCAGAGAGATGAAGAGACTTTGCTGACAAATTCTTCATCAGTTTACAATAATGTATAAAAGTGTGTAAAAGTGTGAAATGAAGACTTTACCAGTCCATTTGTGTGGTTACACATGTCCCAGAGGGGGATGAGGGCCAGAGTGACCCGGCTGCCGTCCTCAGTGGGGATCTGGTTCTGACGGGTCATCACTGAGGACACTGCCCACCTGTCACAAGCAATCAACCAATCACTGTTTGTTACAGTCAAGTTTGTTTCTTTTAGGATCATTCAACCAGAACAACTCAAATCGTCTGTCCGGTTATGTTTCACATGGCAACATGAGTGAGTAGCTTAGCACACAGTTCCCTGGAATAAGAGCTGGACGACAGTGAGCCTCTTTCTGCCACTCCATTCTGAAATGAATTATAAGAAACACACACAGTCATTTCTACTGTTTGCCTTGGGTTTCTCTGTCCTGAGTGGGCTGGAGGTTTGTTAACAACCTGTTTGGTAGTCTGACTGCTCATGTTGCCATGTTTCCTGATCCCAGCAATGACTTTGATGAGTGCAGTGTTATTAATGCTGCTGTTGTTGTAGTTTTGTTATTATAAGCTTGAAGTTGTTACAAACCAGAATTATCAGTTTGCATTTGTTCCACTTTATAGGTACAACTTAAATAACGATGGAGAGGATGATGTGAACGATCCAAGAACAGGTGCAGTCTGCACACACACACTGACCTGTAGTCATCAAATGTGAAGCTGTCCTTCAGGGGCAGTTTGCTGGCTGCAGGGTGAGTCTGGAGATGGAGGGAAGGATGTAGACGAGAGGAAAAAGGGAGAGAGAAGGAAAAAACACAAATCAGAATGAGGAATTTCATTATGCAGGTATGCTGGAGGGGGGTTGCCTGACAGGGACGCCTAACAAGAAGGACTGGGAGTAGGGGGCCACCGCTGGGGCACGCCTGTATGTGTGTGAGTGTGTGTGGTCTGTTCATGCAGTGTGACACTCGCCCCCCCACATACATCACTGTCAACTTAATTTGTTGTGGCCAGCAGCCGTCATAAATCTGCCTCATCAATTTGGGCCTGAAATGGTGTGTGTGTCTGTGTGTGTTGGAGAGTGTGTGTGTGCGTGTTGATGCCACGATCTCCATTTAAAGCCACAGCCGCCACCGACCACGGCCATTTGCAGACAGTCCTGAGCTTAAACAGGAGAGAGGGAGAAGAGTTCAGTGGAATGCATAATGAAGAAAAGGAGGTGATGGTAAGAGTAAGAAAGGTAGAAAGGGAGACAGCACCACTGTTCAATAAGAGGAGAGTATGAGGAGGAGCACAACTCGGAGCCATCTACAAGAACATGACAGAAACGGATATTATCATTTAGATATACTGACCTATTCTGGCCTTTAACGGTAAAGCTCAATAATTAACACAAACTAATTTACGAGCCACAGACTCCACACATCAGTAGTGCAGTTCACCTCTCTAAATGAATGATCATGTTGCTGTGTGTCTGCTGATTGTGAAAATGTGCAACTGTTTGCTAACAAGTTCACAATATCACCTTTATAAAGGTGCTCATATGTCAATATAGTGTGAACACTTTGTTCCACTGCCACCAACTGGCCAAAACATGAAACAATAATGCAGCTTTCAGTTGTGAGCAGGGACCACTGAATATTATAAAACATTCTAAAGCAAGAAACGATGAGATTCACATGGGATTCAGGTTTGTCCAAAGTCTAGCAACATCTCTGCATTGTTTTTGAGCTAACAGCCACCAGTTTTCATTGTTCGTCTACTAAAACACTTTTACATTTATAGTTCTGCATCAAGCTTATTTTCATGGAGATTAAGATCAGTGAGAACTCAAAACACTACCACCATCCAACTCCTCTCCTCCTTACACTCCATTCACATAACGCATTCCTGAGCCCCTTAACCTAACTTGAACCTAATTCTAACCCTAAAACCAAGTCTTGACCCTGAAAAAGCAGCCTGGACCTATGGGGACCTCCATTTGTCCCTTGAGGTGAAATTGCTGCTCTGTGTGTGTGTGTGTGTGTGTGTGTGTGTGTGTGTGTGTGTGTGTGTGTGTGTGTGAATACAGAGCGTCCGGCAGTGACACTGATTCATCCCTACAGGTGAGTGCGGAGGATCATGCTTGGGAAGTTAAACAAAGTGGCCAGGCTTCTATCTCACACGTCTCCCACACAGAACCAGAAACAATTCTCTTTGCTCTGTTTGAGGAGGAGAGGCAGGAGGTGGGAGCTTACCGAGGTCCAGGTCCAGATTACCAGACTGGCATCCTCTTTTCCACATCTCAGCTATAATGATTATTCCTGAGCAGCCAGGGATGTGAAAGAATTTTTGCCTCACTACTAGACGATGACCAATTAATCGGTTTGGCCGATCAATTGGCGCTAATAAGATGTTTTCCAAACTATTGGTGTCACAGCCAGAAGAAAACTCTGTCCACCACCCTCTATCGTTCCAACTGAGTGAGTGTTCAGCGAGGTCAGGATCCTATACAACAAGTGGAGGAGCCGCCTTTCTAAATAGAATGCAGACAGTCCATGTAACATCATAAAGAAAATGAAAAACAGAAAACTGGAACATTGAATTCAATTTTCTAAAACTGTATTTTTCATTTGTAAGATCAATGCAGAATTGAGATTTTTGGAGTTGTTTTTCTAATTTACTATTTCTGTAATGTTGGATGGGAACAATGGGAAATTGTCAACCTATCACCCATCACATTCAAGGATTATATCTGGTCATGGCCACGCATAGGTCCTGCTGGTGTAGATGTATCGTTTTTGCCCTCTAAATGCACATTTGGCAGAGATGCCAACTCATGAGGAAGACTCTTGTTTATGTAAATCAGAGGTCATCAGCTATATTTGCCCAATGGACATAATTTCTCTCAGCAGGCACTGTGGGGACTGGACATTCCAAAAAAAAAAAAAAAAAAAAAAAAAGGCCTAGTGCCTAACACTTAACTAATGTCCAGTGTGTCAGTGCTCAATACAAAACAATACTAGTGAATGGGTCCTTATCCTGGATCCCACTAAACAAACAAACATACTCAGTTGAAACTCAATAGAACAGTTACCAAATGCTGCCTCTACATCGAATATACAAGCTTTGTGGCCAGTGTGCTGCTGTCAGCTCCAGTGAATGATGAGCCCCAGGCTGGGCGGTTTGATGGTGGGTCCACGGACTGGACAGGATGGAGCTGGAGAATAATCTGATTTTGTGTAACGGGTGAATTATGAGCACGGACTTTTTGGCTCGTTGCCAGGGATGTCAAGCTAATTGGAAATCACTCTCAGGACAGACTGGACCTCTTCCACTGGTGAGTAACATTAGATGTACACATTCTCTGAATTCATTAATATTCTGTGGGAACTTTGATAAGCAAAATGTGACCCGCGGGCTGCCAGTAGATGATCACTGATATGAATACACAGCATATAGCTTGAGAGCCATATATAGTGATTTTCCTGTATTGCATAGGATAAATAAGCTAAATATGCGAGTTAGTGTGTCCATGCTTCATATACTCTTGCAGATGCAGTTCCATGAAAACGTTTGGGCAACCCTTGTCAAAACTCATTTCACTGTGAAAGTAAAGGAGCACCATACAAAAATTTGGGCACCCCATAAGATTTCTGCTATCAGATTTTCAAGGCTTTACAAACACTCTGACTGTTCAAACCTTGTCTTGAAGGTGGTAATGGTAGCTAACAGAACTGTGGAGGTGTAGTTGGGGTCTGGAACACCAAAAAAAAAAAAAAAACTTCCTGAGAAAAATGCTTGTAGGACTGCTAGAAAGGCAATCAAAACTCCTGTTTGACTGTTTGGTGCACTGTTCTACTGTGTAACACCTGCTGCACAAATATGACCTTCATGGAAAAATTGTCACAAGAAAACCATTCCTGTGACCTAATCACAAAATCCATCATGACATGGATCAATCATGCTTTGGGCCTGTGTTGCAGCCGGTGACATGGGAAACATTTCAGTGGTAGAGGGAAGAATGGATTCCAGCAAAGACCAGCATTCTGAAAGCAAAACATCACACTAGTGGTAAAAAAAGAGGACAATGAAAAGAGGATGGCTTGTACAACAGGATAATGATCCTGAACACACCTCAATATCTGCAATTGATCCCCTCAAGAGGTACAAGCTGGAGGGCTCACCTATTATGGAAGATGGAAGTTTGACCAGCCAGTCTGCATAAGTTTTGTGGACTTGGAGAAGACTCATGACCGTGTCTCCTGGAGAACCCTGTAAGGTACTGTGGGAGTATGGGGTAGCAGGGCCATTGCCACGACTCATCCAGTCCTTGTATAACCAATGTGAAAGCTGTGACTGGATTCTTGACAACGCATTTTCAGTGAGTTTTGGAGTCTGCAAAGGTGACACCCTGTCTCTTATGCTGTTTGTGATATTAATTTACAGGCTCTCAAGATGGAGAGAGTGTTATCAGGGGTTTGGGAACCTTTGGAACTGTGTTTCTGCCTTTTGCAGATAACTTGGTTCTCTTGGTTTCATCAGAGCATGACCATCTGCACACACTGGGGTGGTTTGCAGCAGAGTGTAAAGCATCCAGGATGACAGCCAGCACCTCCAAGCCTGAGGTGATGGTTCTCTGTCGGCCTGGAAAATGGTTGATTGCTCTCTCTGGGTTGGCAGTGAGTTGCTGTGCCAGAGGTGGAGTTTAAGCATCTTGGGATCTTGTTCATGAGTGATGGTCAAATGGAGTCTGAGGTGGACAGGTGGATTGGTATAGTGACAGCAGCAATGCAAGCATTGTACCAGACCATATGGTGAAGAAGAAGATGAGGCGGAAAGTAAAGGTTTTGACTTATGTTCCAACCCTCACCTGATGAGCTCTGGGTAGTCAATGAGATTGCAGATACAAGTGGCCAAAATGAGCTTGGAGTGTCAAAAGGAGCCTGCTGAGGTGGTTTTGGCATCTAATTAGGATGTCTCCTGGGCATGTTCCTTTGGAGGTTTTCAGGGAACGTCCGACTGGAAGAAGCCCTGTGTAGACCCAGAACTTGCTGGAGGCATTACATATCTCATCTAGCCTGGGAATGCCCAGGGAACCCCAAGAGGAGCTGGAAAATGTTGCAGTGGAGAGGGACATCTGGAATACCCTTCTTAGCCTGCTGCTGCCACAACGACCCTACCTCAGATAAGCGAAAGAAAATGGATAGATGGATGAATGGACTACGTCTACACACGCACAGACGCACACACAGAGCACTGCACGCTGAGCTCTTGATGTATTACCATTCACAGACAAGGGTCATCCATCATGTGCCATTGGGGGGGGGTTTGTGTGTGTGTGTGTGTGTGTGTGTGTGTGTGTGTGTGTGTGTGTGTGTGTGTGTGTGTGTACGTTTGTTGGAAGACACAGACATGGACCACAGCTCAGACAAAGTCTCCTAAATGAATGAATAGACAAACGACCACAATGTAAAAATTCATTGGTATTTTGGATCAGTGGGACTGCTAATTGGCTGAGTGTGAGGAGCCAATCAGAGCCAAAATCAGAAACACAACGTAGGAGAGCTGAGGAAAGTCTGTACTGTACCAGGATGGATGACTAAGAGATTAATACAAGCACTTAAGATGCTCTATTGAGTTTCTGACCACCACAATGGTGCTATGGAGCAATGTTTTCAGAAACAGGTCCCAGTTTTGCTTGTAACCATAACCAAAGATTCCATAATCCATAGTTCACCTGCTGTACAGAAACAGAGTATTGTCCAACTTCATCCTCTACTTGTGGGCCCACTATCAAACTGCTCAGCTTCCACGTGGGCCATTCACTGGATCTGATGTTCGTTGGCCAACTGTTGTATTGAGTCCCATTCTGAGTATTTTGTTTGTTCTCTGGGAATCCAGAGTGTGTAATTAGAAAAGTCTTAGGCAAACAGTTGAGGACCCCTGCCACCTCATGTTAGTCTACAATTATGAAGTTTAATGAAATGTAACATTTTCTCTTTTCAAATAAATTTTCTGTTCAATAAACTGTTAGTGACATTTAATACACAGTGTAGCTAGAGATCACCCACGGTTAAATGTGGTTCTAATGGGGCTGATTTCCCTATCGCTGACATCCATGCCATGGCAACTTGTTACTGCCAAATTCACACATCAACGCTGCACCAGAGAATTACAGACCTCGCCATTTCTTTAGTACAACATTTTTAAAACTACTGTAGATGTAGTTGTATGAAATATGGCAGTCCAAAACAAATCTGGACTGACAATTTGAAAAGGTATGATTGGTTGAAAAGACATAGCATTCTCAATGATGATGGTAAATGAAGTCAGTAGGCTTGAACATTTCTGTTGAATAAATTGTAAGCCATACTTTAAAAGTAGCCACAGAATATTTGGAAACACAGGCCTACTTGTGGAGCAACAGCAACCGCCTCATATGCTGATCGCTGTTTTATTTGCTTGCTGGTAATGTTAGTACACCATCTATTTCATAGGTCTTTTAACGGGGAAAACTGCTGTAATTGTTTCTGTGATCACTCTGCTGATAAATGTTGTGACAGACCCACGTCATCACTGCTGCATTTTTGCAGTTGCCAAATATCTTAGTATTATGATCACTTTCATTTCTGGCATTGCAGCGTTGGTTGGGAGATGTGAGTGCATCTCAAACGAGATCCACCACAAACATTATCCCTCCACGATCTAATCTGTAGCCTTTCATTAACTCACTGTCATTCAGCATTTGGAGAATGTTTCTCCTTCCTCTTTCTCCTCCTTCTTGTGAATAAGGTTTATCTTTACCAGGAAGCAGTCTTAAGTGTAAGGGGAAATTCTTAAAAAACATCATCATTCAAAGAATTTTCTCAGAATTTTGTCAGCAACAGCAATTCTTTACATGAGGAATCTTGATGAATGCAGCACGGGGCTTTATTCCACAGAAAAAGGGACAGGTAAAGTGTGTGGATTTTATTGAGATTCTCTCTACAGATCTGTATGGCAGGTAAATAAAATATGTGATCAGTTCAACTACTATAGGAATGGTTCCAGGAGTAAGGATAAAGTAGGCAGGTCGGGACAAAGTCTGTTCAGGTTTTGTTCTACATCAGAAATGTTGACAAATGGTGTACCCTGAAAAGACCTCTGTGCCATTGAAAGGGGATGTCCAGATTGACTAGCTGGCAGTTGCAGGATTGGGGGGTGAAGGGGGACTCAGCTTTCTACTGCTCAGCTTTCCTACATATGTTTTATTACGTTTCTTTGTACTACATAGGTGTTGTTTACTTATACCTCACTACAACTGAACTCCTGCTGAACTGAACGGCTGCTGCAGCGAGCAGCGCCGTTCTACCTGCCCCACCAGAGCATGTGAGCGGAGCAGAGCGCAAATGCACGAAGAGCGAGAGCAGAAGGGTTCTGGATGACGTGCAGAGTGGATTTGTTAAAAAGCTGGAGTGTCACCTTATCTCCTGCTCCAATTCCCATAAAAGCCTCTCTGACTTCTGATGCTGCAGCAGCTGCAGTGTTACCAGTAACTCTGGTTGTATTGGTGACCATGTGAGTAGCATTGTTGTAATGTTAAGCATGTAGTTTGTTTTCCAGCTGAACCTGTGTGTGTTATAAGGTCATATTTTAATGATTCATTGTTTTTTCATGCATTTATTACTCCGTTTGTGGGAGGGTCTGACACTGAGAGAAGTCTGCAAGACATGAGAAAGAGGAAACACATATCTTTAAACTTGTTGGTTTAATAAAAAAACAGTCAATTAACAACTTCTAGTCTGAGTAATTTTATTATCTTATAAAAGAAAAATTAACCTGAGGTTTGAGTTGAGTTAGGTTGTGGTTTTCACATTAAATGAAACTATGTGTTTAAAATAGCCTGGAAAGGAAGCAGACAAACTGCTGAGGTCGGGTTTTATTTGTGAATTAGTCTGGCTAATGTTTAAGCAGGGTGAAATCTGAGCGCGTAGCAATAATGAGCAGAATGGCATGGAGCGGCTTTGACTGGAGGAAACAAACGGCTCCATGAGTAGAAATTCTCACCTCTCCACTCAGCTCACACCACATATCCACACAGTGACTGCCTGCGCATAGCACAAGAGGATGGGGAGAGAGATTAAATGACATATTTCAGTTGTCCTTCCAGACTTACTGTAGGCTACTTGCTGGATTTCTAATTGAGAATTCTTTGTACTGCTCTGTTAGTTTAAAATGTAAAAGTAAAAGCATGGTGTTGACAGAATTAGGAAACGACATGATTGACTTTTTGTGGCTCAATTACTTCACACTGTACATTCACACAGCATTTCTAGCCTTGGTTACCCTTCCACCTGTTGGAGAACCAATACGCCACAAAGTAGTCAAACTGACCTACAGGGCTAACACTGATATAGTAGCTGCTATAGCAAAGCGAAAGGAAAAACAAACAATCAAAAAACATTATCGGTACTGGCTGTGTATCAGCTGATGTGGCTCATAGACAATCGATATCAGCAGCAGCAAAAAAAAAAAAAAAAAAAAGTCATCATATAAGTGTTTCGCAGAACATGATGATGTCACAGTTAAGGTAACTTGGACAGACATGAGATCATAGTGATCTTGACCCTGGATCACAAAACTCTAATTAGTTCATCCATGAGTCCAAAAGGACATTTTTTCCAGATCTGAAGAAATTCCCATGGCTGTCACCAGTGCAGAGACAACAAAATTCACAACTATATGGGTAAAATTAAGCTAGCATAACCATGTTGTGAACAGCGCTGTACTCTGTACTAAAACACTGATATTAAACTTCTCATCCCACTCGAAGAAAGAAAGCAAATATATCAAATATTTCTACAAATACTGGATGAACCGAGAAACTTAAAGAAAATGGAAATAAAGGCAACTGCCACAATAGAGTAGCAAATATATGTTTAGCACGTGTTTTTTTTTTTTTTTTAACTGAATTGGTCACAGACAGCCCCTCTACTAACCACTGGAAAATATAATGTAGGTTGGGAAGACCAACCTACAGAGATGTGCATGCTAGAGGCAAATCCCTGTGTTTGAGGGAATGTCAGTAATGGCTGTGCCTGTCTGTATACATCAGCATATATCAGTCTGTGTGGCTGATCATACATCCAACATACCGGACAGACAGAGGACGTGGAGGTGGGGCTGGGGGGTAGAAAGAGAGGTAGAGTGATTGAGAGAGAGAGAGAGAGAGAGAGAGAGAGAGAGAGAGAGAGAGAGAGAGAGAG
>JBBMOE010000044.1:5114147-5152726 GCA_037975065.1 Chaetodon trifasciatus
TGTGTGTGTGTGTGTGTGTGTGTGTGTGTGTGTGTGTGTGTGTGTGTGTGCGTGCGTGCGTGCGTGTTGGGGGGAAAGAGAGAGAGAGAGAGAGACAGAGAGAGAGAGAGAGAGAGAGAGAGAGAGAGAGAGAGAGAGAGAGAGAGGTTTTTGAGGAAGGTACATTCAGGTCAATTCAATTCAAAGCCAATGTGACAAGCTAATTTTCCAGTGCGGTCATCTGAGGAGGGAGGGGAGGGAGGAGGTGGGGACAGAATGAGGGGCTATATGAGGAAGGAAGACTGTGTGTGTGTGTGTGTGTGTGTGTGTGTGTGTGTGTGATGAAAGGAGATGTATCCAAGATGAGCGGACACGACACACACACCTCCATGAGCCCTCCTTGCTTAGTCTCCATCTCAAGCCAAGTGCGACACAGGGCTGCGTGTGGTGTGTGTATGTGTGAGTGCACGCATGAATGCACTGTGTGTGTGTGTAATGAGAAAATCTCCTCTTCTTTTAGACAAAGTCAAACTCAAATACAGCACTCTACCGCCCAAATCTCACACTTCAACACTGACTGTGATGACTGTACATCCTGTTATGATACTGCCACAATCTGCTCCCCACAGCGGTGTCCTGTTACAGACGATTCCATTTTGTATAAGCTTAAGCCTCTAACAACTGACACTATTGGGTTTATCCCCACACGTATTTGCACTCGTCAAGATTTTCTTTCCTGCCACTTTATACCGTACAGTCGCCTCTCTCAGGTCCTCATATACAGTATGTATCAGCGTCAGGACCTGAGCTCTGCTCCCAAATTTCAGCATCAAGCAGCCAATGAGTGAAGAACAGACGTGATGAAGAAAAAGTTCAGCCGCTCTGAATATGCCCGCTTGTGCCCCGCCGGTTATACTGGCTATGTCCTGTAGGCAGACCTTGGCCCCGCCGTGAGGCTTGCCTTGGTGCTTGCCTGTAGAGGAGCCAGCAGCGAGCAGTTCATAGCGCTGCAAGTGGTAGGCAGAAGCGATGGAAGGTGGGCTGACCATGGCGGCGTGCATCGGGAGAGCAAGACAGACAAGCTAATCTTCACCAGCAACTTCCCAGACATCCCAGAAAGCCAACCCAGACAGCAGGCATGAGTCAGATGGCTCGGTTCCCTCCATCTTGGGCTACCCTCCCAGTTCTCCTGTCCCTCCATTGGGTGATCTGGGGTCTGATTATGAAGGCGGGGCTCCCCAGGTTTACCAGTCCCAACTGCAGCCAGGAGCTCTACCAGAGCGACTCTCTCCTCCTCTCTTCTCCTCATCAGTCCTCCAGCCATATGGCCTTTTTCTGGACTTGCCAGACATCATCAGGAAAGTGGCAGATCTAAGGGGCATCACAATACCGAAAGAAAAACCTGAACCTGGGCCAATTAACATCCAGGAGCTCTCTCTAAAACCTCCCCCACAGTGGCCTTGTATCACTGAGCTCTGGCCTTTCAGGGAGGCTGTGTTTTTTAAGCCTGGAAACCTGGTACTCTGAGTTTTCCAGGTACAAGGCATTCACCAGAGTCCACAAAGACAAGGAAAAAGTTTTACCGTCTGTCCTGCCACTAAAGCAGAGCCTAGTTACCATACTTCTTCCCAAGACAACCATCTTCAACAAGCCATAGGCACCACTCCTTGGGATCAAGTTTACGCTTCCTGACCATTTGCACCAGTGTGCTGCACAGAATGCTGCAGCTCAGAACAACATAGGACTGCTGTCCACAGCCACTTCTGCAATGGCCACCAAATCTGGGATTCTTTCCCCAGACTTTCCCCAAGTGACATCAGGAAGGCTATGACACCTGTCCTGACTTTCATTAAGGCGACCCTGGTGGCTGCATTAAAGTACCATGGCATGGTAGAGAAATATCTGGCTGCATACGTCATGGCTTCCCCTCTAATCAGACGGAAGCAGCTGTATGGTCCAATATCCTCCAATGGCCTGTTTGGACCACTCTTCCAGGCACCACAACTCACGTACAGGAAGCAGGAGTGGAGAGGGTGAAGAGGCACATCTCCCGAGGTACGGCTGCACCTCAGCCTCATCAGCAGCACCAAGATGCTCACTCCAGGAAGAGGGACCCTGCAGCCGCTGCAGCCGCTGCACCTTCACATGCACCCACTGTGGCACTTCATCCTCCACCTGCCGTGGTGTCCTCCTCCAGCGGCTGCAGTTCAGCAAGCTCCATGACACCCTGGCAAGAACCAGCAGCCAGTGCAGCGTGCACCTGGTCCAACCAACACCCACTTTTCTTTCAAGAGCGGTTTGCTCTCAGTCAGTTCACTCATGCTCCAGCTGCATTTCGCAGTGTTCCTCACACAAACACAAACACAAACACACACACACGCACACGCACACGCACACACACACACACACACACACAGTGAAGCAGACGCCGCCAGGTCACTTTGTCACATTTTCCTGAGCAATAAATCCTCAATTAAAATGAAAATTATACTGATCGGAAAGAATCAGCACCAACCTCGCGCTCTTCAGGGCGAGTTTGTGGTCAGCACAACCTCATTCAGGTTCAGTGTTGATGTGTAGACAGGGAAGAGTAAACCTAACCTTGCTAACAGGACTTTTTGTACATTAATGGAAAAAATGTACAGTTACTCATACTCTGTCTTGAGGAACAATATCATCAAAATGTGCTACAGAGGTCAGTCAGGGTTCCCACACTTTTTCCATTTCAAATTTTCAGACTTCTCATCTTGTATTTCCAGACCATATTTGACATCTGAGTACATATAGTTTATATATAAGGAAATAAATAAAATCAAACTTAACATGTATGTTGCATTCTATGCTATTATGCGGTAAAATAAATGCCAGACGCAGAGATGCGCACAGACAGCTCCGCCCTCGTTTGCCATCAAAATACCATCAAAACGGACAAATATGAACCGAAAGACAAAATAATGCTCTATGTTCTTGTTTCACTGCAGGAAGTTTTTCTTTGCCACTGTCACCAAGTGCTTGCTCGTGGGGGGAATTGTTGGGTCTCTGTAGATTAAAGAGTACGGTCCTGACCTGCTCTATATGGAAATTGTCCTGAGACAACTACTGTTGTGATTTGGCGCTATATAAATAAAACTGAATTGAATTGAATCTCTGTGTCCCATGGAGGCATTGGATAGCATGTCCTTGGCTGGAAGATTGTCGTTAGGCACTGTGGCTCATACAAATCAATTATTGCTATGTATATATGGAAATAAAAGATATTGCTGCATCTTCTGTCAAACTAATTTGGTGGCTGATGTTTTGATTTGGTACAGTGATAAGCATTTGGGGCTAGGGCTGGACAATATGGTGGTATTTACTGTGCAGCGACAGGAATGTGTCCGCCAATAAACGTTTGGCATTACCACTTCTGTCTTACGCCATATTTACACACAGTGGTTCACAGTGTATGTATTGCTATCCTGCTACACAGCAAGCGAGTGGGCGTGTTGATGATATTACATTGAGCATAGCTGTTTCATAGTCTTCCTGCTTGCCTGTACATTGCTTTCACACTCCTTTGTTGATATTGTAGATACAACCAAACACATGCCTTAGTGATATCAACGCAAAAAACATTATTCACCATTACAGAGGAGTCATCCTTCTCCTGCACACTCTACTCAGGTAACACCCCTCACCTAAACCAAATTTCCAGTAAAGAGAACACGTCTGAAGGTACAGACACACATCAGATCCTATTCATTTTTTTTTGGAGAGCAGGAGATCCAGCTGTGCATGGCAAGCTGATGGACCAGTCGCCATATCTGAATAACTTCTCACAACTCGTCCTCAACTTTACGCAAATGAGTCCGTCCAGTGCGACACAAGAGGATTGTGACAATTGGAACAAACTGTCCAACTAGGCTGTGCTGATAAAATATGAATGACGACTCTGTTACAGCATTGCCTTTCTCGCTTCAAATGTTTTCAGAAGCATATTTTACACAGACAAATGCTCCATGCATGAAAAGGCAACTCTGGACAATGTCCAGGCCTGATTCTGTGGACATCGTTCAGAGTGCATATCAGAAAATGCATTTAGTGTCTCTGCTATACATTTGGGGTGGGCAGCACAATGTAGCAATCCAAATCCATCGCAATATTTACATAACAATTACTATATTGTGGTTTAACCCATGAACCTTGACATAAAATCACATATACTGTGAGAGAAGGTTTGGGTCATATTGCCCACCCTAACTTGGGACAGAGCTGTTTTGCAGGCTGTGATGAACAGGCAGCTGCGCAGGAGTGTGTGTGCAAATGCATGCGATACTTCTTGCCTTGCTTCTGACAACATCAGCCTGAGCCTGGCCCACGCTCTCTCACAGTGAACACTTTTGCCTTGCTGGCTGCCTGCTCCAAGCGCAATGAAAAACACTGCTTCTGTGATCAGTTTGCTCTTAGAAATTCTGAACATCAGATTTTAGAAAACATAATGAAGGCAATAGTCTGGAAACACCAATACTTTACTTCTCCAGACCTGGAAATTACTCAAATCAAATTCCATACTTTTCCATACTACACAATAAGTCTGGTCACTGCTATATAATCACAAATCCATGACAAAGGCTTTGCGCCAACATCGCCTGCTTTGGACGAGACCTGGGTGCGCCTGTCGTTGCATGTAGCCTTCCGGCAATAACTTCTTTTCACACTTCTACCCGGCCAACATGGTTTTCAGGTTAGGGTTATATTGACACCCGTTGGTTTGGGATGCCCTTGTAAGTGCTTCATTTGTGTGTTTTTAAGTACGGTGGAGGAAAAAGCCCATTTTCAATAACACCTGTGTGGGCGAGGCATTAGTGAACATGAATAATTTTAGATAAGGAGGTAAAACATGTTTCCTTCACCTTTTCTTCTTCCTTTATGGACCCTGAACTTATATCAATAACAGCACAACTTCCAATACTTTTTCTACACTGTCTCAAAAGTGCCATGATTTCCAAGCAGTGATTTAAGTGATGTAGTTTGGGTGGCCATGTTGCAGTAACATTAAAGATAACAAGGTTCTGGTCCCAGTGCATCACAAAGTCCTAGACAAGGATGCTACCAGAAAATAACTACAGAGTCATGAAGGTACATATTGTATTGAATTTCATTATTCATTCTACATTATCTCAGATTCCTCAGTTTTACATAGTCGAAATTAACATTTGCATTATGCGGCATCAAACCACATTAGGATGACAAAACTACGAAGATTAGCAGCATTGAGCCCATGTGTCAGAGACTCCGTGGCATTCAGAGTCGGTAGATTAGCACTGAAATCAACATCAATCAAATGGACAGCATTAGACTACTGAAACCAACAGTAATGGGTCAGTGATTAAAGCTTCTCCAGCACTGGGAAGCTTCTGTCTCACTGACATTAAGTCATTTAGATAACAACACCCCCCCTCACTGGAGTCCAGTGAAACTGCAGCGTAAAGTCATTTTCAAGGAGGAGCAAAGCATTTGTCTCGACTTATGCCTTGTTTTAAAAGAATGGTATACGTTTATCCCTTTAAAAATGTCAAATGTTGTAAAACCAACCGAACAAGGCAGCAAACTAATCAAACACATGATATACGATATTCTGATGAATTTGTGTCTGAACGATTCAGCCAAACAGACCACAGATATCATGTTTCTTTCAGTGCTTCTTTAGTATGAGAAGCAGGGGCCTGACTTTAGGGAGAGGGACTGTGGTGAGCTCTGATCAAAGCTGAGCTGTCGTGTCACAATGCTTCAAATTAATATGGGACATTAGCATATTATGAGATTACTATCCCACTATCTGTTGTCTGGGCCTGTTAACCAATATTTCATCATATACCATAATCACTGTCGCTATATCTTATTCCATTTTTCTGCACATTATACTGGACTGAAAAAGTCTTTGTGTGATAATTTTCAAAGTTCTCAAACTGAATCTTTTCTCAAATTGAAAAAGGATACTGCTGATCTTGATATGTAAATCACTTTGTGATACATCAAATTATGATTAGAAGAAGTTTAGACGCCAGCCAAAATCTAAACGAGCAAAAATATCAGTGACCATAATCCTCAGTTCAACTATGACGACAGATCAGACCATTTGTTGGTTCAACTCTGCCTCCACAACCACTTCCAATTGACGCTGTAACTCCACATTCTGGCCCGATGGCTCCCTCTCCTGGTCACAGCTGAATATTTTTTTAAACACTGCTGCTCACCGCAAGAAATGTGGGAGACTGAAGCCTGACATGCTCTAATGCCTGCAAATGTCTGTTGGCCAGACTGGCGGGAGGACCAAATATGTCTTTTTCACAGAAGACATCTTGACATGTCACTGTAGAAAAAGCACAGGTGTCAATAACACAATGACTGATGTTTGAATTTCACTTGAAGTGCTGCAGTTTCAGGGTCCTGTATCCTTCATGCTGACTCACTCACACTGTCACAGCTTACTGAGACATTTGGCTAAAACAGAGTCATCATTAATGTTCAAAAAAGTTCATGACAAGTCAATGAAGTTTAAAAAAATGACTCAAGCTGTTAAATTTAAGTTTAAGAAATACAATTTCATTTCCATGCTCACATCTCCTAACTACAGTAACTCTGGTGGTTTGAATTCATAAAATTTAGAGTGGACACAATACAACAAAGAGCAAAAAGTGTTGATAATATAGGTCTTAATTAATTCTAAGTCTTAATTCTATGATTAGACACCACATTCTGCCTTCACTCAGGCAACAGCACCGAATACGACAACTGAACAGTCTCCATTCCAAAACCTACCAACAGCAAAACGTCTTAAATGTTATTCTGAGACATGGTTTTCTTTTGCATTGACTTGATGGCCACAAGGTCATCCATGAGGTCATCAAAGTTCATGAACTAATAAGAATTCTAAAGGTGCAACATCTCCCATCCAAACAGGTGCACGGATATCAATTAGAGAGTCAGACGCCTGCACAGTCCAGAAACACATGGCTGAACAATGGGTGTGTAGGTCCTTTAACAACATGTCACTGGACTTTTGTAAAGCAAAAGATGTTAAAAGTCTTAACTGCCTCATGTTCTGATATGGCATTTAAACCACCAACATTACAGCCTCACATTGTATGAGCTCATATTGAGTGTAGGAAGTATAACTACCATCATCAGATACTGCATCAGAGGGGCAAAAGTACAAAGTCTGCAACTATGGAAATACTAAATTACAGCAACCTCATGGCTCTATTAATGTACAGTGATATACCTTTTCCATAACTCCATTTTTCATATGTCAACAGGACAAATGTCTGCTGTGAAAAGGGTCTCTTGTCCTCACACACATCAGAGGCTTAACTGGTTTTTGTTCACTGCTGGATTTTTCTTTTTGTCTGTGCATGCTGTCTGGGTTTCCATAGGAACGCTCAACATTTTCACTGTGTTTTATCAACAAATGACTCAAGTTATAGTATGTATATGTACAGTGTGTGTGTGTGTTCAGTGCACCTGCCTACCTGTATCAGTTTATAGAAGTAAGCGTACTGGCGTGCAGTGTTTTTATACTGGTTGAGAATGTCCTGCACTGCCTGCGTGCCCAGCAGCAGCTGCACCTCCTCCTGCTGGTAGAACAGTGGCGTGTCGTACTCCTGAGGAAGACTGCGGATGTACGGCTGCCAGAATGAAACAGGGTTGGCCCGCTCACACAACAGGTGGAAGGCCAGCGTCACGTTGCCCATGGCCTGTAGGATCCGGTCCTGGCTGTACAGAGGACCTGAGACATGGATTACAGTCAGTTACAGGGTTGCTGGATGCTTCTTTGACAGGCGTGTGTTGTGTTGTGTTACTGCTGTCATACACAGTGAAAGTGAAGAAATGTTCTACTGCTAAATGGCTGTGGACAGTCTCTGTGGTCATTTCTGACAGGTGAATGTGCATCAGGGCTGAGAGATGAGATCTATTCCTGGTTTTTATTATGTTGAGATGTGAGAATCCCCTCATGCTGCACTGCTCAAAGGCAGTGGAAGAGACCATTCAACCACCTTGTTGATGTTGGAGTAACAATCTGGATTGCTTGCATTTATTTGGACCAAATCATTCACAGGGGATGCTGCCAATCATTTTCCTGCTGCTTTAAGCACTTCACAGTGGAGTCTTCAAAAAGTTTCAAGGTGGTTTTTATGATGTCCTCCAATTCATCAAAGAGGAGCAACCAAATTCAGCAAACTGCATATTTGCTCTTAACTCCTCTCTGATAGTTTATTCCGTGTTCCCCCTTCACGAAAATAATACATACAATACTCTGACACCCATTGCAAGCTGCTTTAATAAAGCAGAATCCTCAGCATAGAAAGACGTAGGACGTGCATGTTTCTCACAGTATGTTACTTCACTGTGCCAAATGTCTAGACAAGAAATGTGTATTGATGACCAATGACAGTTGCTGGCATCTTCTTCTTGAGTTCTGTGGTGGCTGACATCCGTGAGTGTTGCATTACCACCATCTTTTCTAACAGCTTCACAGTCAAACTATGACACATTTCTGTTTTTTGTCATGCACACACATCCGCACCACTCATGTGCACCTCTGGTTAAATGTAACCAGGGCAGAAACCTCATATGTCCATAATTCTGCATTTCTATTTTTTTTTTTTTTCACAAATCAGTGTTATCCTTTCCATCTGACGGTTAACAAATATTTAATCAATGAAAAGTATTAAAAAGAGCTTGTGACCAAATCTCACAACACCACTGGATCCTTGAACTGTTGTCAAAACCTCATAGCTCCATCCCACCTCCACTTGAGTGAAGCGTCACACACAGCAGAGCTGAAGGTTAACAGCGACAAGACGATTCAGTTCTGTTCACCTTCCAATAGGCAGCGGCAGAGACACAGAATTGTTGGTGGTTGCTTTGAACTGTACAAAAATACACAGCAGTAGCAGGCATTTGCTTGGAGACATTCTCTGGATGTTTACGATGCATGACCTGCAATGGAAGGCTAAATAAAGAACTTGTATGAATAAGTACAGCATTTTGTTACTCAAGAAATATTAAGTCTATAAAGGCTAATGTCTTATGCATTTGAAGCATCAGACATGTGGGAGCGGAGGGGAGTGCAGGCAAACCACGGTTGGTTGGAGTGCAGAATAGTCTAGCATTTGCCATCCAGTCATAGCCAATACCCTCTTCAATGGTAATAATAATAATAATAATAATAATAATAATAAACGATATGTATATAGCACTTTTCTTCATAATGTTACAAAGTGCTTTATACCAAAGAAAAAATAAATCCAGATAAGGTGGATACAAAGAGAAAAAGGCCAAATCAAACAAATAGGAATGAAAACAGTACACATAAAACAAATCTCAACCTGAGGACCTGAGGTTATGAAAATATGCAAAGTCAGGGGTTCTACCCTCTGTCAGGGGAACAGTGTCCCCTGGGGACAGCCATGTCTCAGTAATCAGAAAAAAGTCCAGCTCATTGAAAACAATAATATCATTAAAGCTAAAAGATTTATTACTACCAGGTTTGGCATTCAAGAGGCCAAAGTTGTTTGGATCAGAGCGGAGTTGCCAGAGTTTGGTGTCAGACAAGGAAAGCGCATACAGCGAAAGGACATAAGTTGTCATTTCCGCTGTTATCAGGTCAGTGCAGACTGCTGACAAGCCCATTGTTTGTCCCCACAAGGACAATCACTGGAAGTGCAGAGGATGGCAGTGAGCGCAGCAGCCCTGCCAGTTTATCCAGGATGACAAAAGCTCCAGAGAAGCAGTGAGTGGCTGTGTTTAAGAAACAGGTGTTCCTGTTTATGGATTCCCTCACTATTAATGTAGGGAGAAGAGGGCACAAGGAGATGATGACTGTGGGTTCCCATGGCAGGAGAGTGTATAATCTGTACATTAAGTATAATCTAACAAGAAAGCCATCAGGGATGTCTGAAAAGGCAACAGAGCTGTAATAGATGGTAACAGACTAGTAAAACCGCTGAGATCAATCACAATCAATGAGTTAAAAAGTGAAAAATGTGATTTAGCAGTTATGCTAAAAACAAGCTGTGGCGGCCATCTTCCCACAATGCATTTGGCTGTCAACAAATGCCTCTTCATAGTAATTCATCTTTTAGAACATGAGATTTTGTCACTGTATCCAACAACAACATGAAAAAATGAGCACACACACACAGTAGCTGCAATAAACTGTAACCTGTACGATGATGATAAAGTAAAGCAATGCACTTCCTCAGACACGGTCATTCTGATCTATGATGGTCAAAACTCTTAACATTTGTCAAACACTTCATAGCTCCCTTTAAGCTTGATAAAATGGTAAAATATCAATAATACACAATGCCAACTCTGACAATGCAGCGTTCAGTTATTTTAAAAACATGTTTTGGTTTTGGGTTTTCTCATTTTCTGAAAAGTAATGGTTTTGGACATACAAGGTTTCTGCCTGACAGCAACAATATCTGAAACACTATGTAACGATGTGTTACATGGTAAATTCTTAACATGAAGTTGAATCAAACTTCAACTGGTTGTTTCTCTTTTCTGCAGTAGGTTATGTCTATTTGTTTCCTCTTGGGTAGAACAGATAGTTTGACCTTGAATACTTTTCAGCTGAAGTCCTTACCAAGTACAGAGTTCTGGGCTGACTCCACAGTCATTAGCATCTTCCTGGGAATCCACAGAAATAGTTCCTCTGCCTGCACGCAAACACACGCGCAGAATTATTCAACAAAATGTAGCAAACTTGCTCATACTCTGCCAATCTGCTAGAGCAGGTGACATGAGCTCCTATCATGTGTACTGGGAGTCAAACTATTAGTTGCTATAAAAGTAACATTTTGAGATGCATTGCACTAGGAGGCAACACTGATTTAAGCATTGGCAACGTTTTGAAACAGTTACAAGTCAAAAAGAAGGTGACCAGCCATGGGTTATGCTCACCTTAATATCTTTGGTGGCCCGCAGGCCATAGCCCTCTGTTCCAAAGTTGGTCACTGTGAAACCATCACAGGACGCCCCATTTTCCTGAGCCCAGGACATCAGGTCTGGGAAGTAGTCCTCTCTATTGCCCTCAAACACTATTGACATACCTGAGCACAAAAACACACACAAACAAAAGTAAAGTAACCTCTGTGTCTTACATTTTTACCACTAAATTGATCCCTGACTTTAAATTACATGAAATTTAACATTGCTCATCACTTAATTATTTAGTACTATGGTATAAATTTGAAAAAAATCTGAAAAGGTAAATATATTGTATATGCTCTTGTACTCACCCTTCTGTTTCTTGCGAATCTTCTCCACCAAGCCTCTGATCTGGATGTACTCCTCCCACTCTTTACCAGCAGAGGGTGCTGCACTGCTGCATTCTGGAGAAACACAGGTTGACCATGAACATCTCAACCCACTTACAAAAATGTCACTTTTAATTAACCATACCGCAGAACAAAACTTAGATACAACATATTGACCTGGAAATAAAACAAAACAGAACTACACCATGACACAATAAAGTAATACTATTACTAAATCACATAGTGAAGTGACTACAGTGACTTTTAAGCATGTTGCACTTGTGGTGAAAGCCCAGTCAGTATGACATAACACCAGCCTTATTGTCTTGGAATGGTCATTAGTAAGTGGCTGCATTTATATAGTGCTTTTATCCTTCATGCTTTCCAATTTTGCCTCTCAGTCACCCCACTCTCTCTCACACACACACACACACACACACACACTCAAACACTGATTGGCAGTGAGCTACCTTGCAAGGTCCTGGCTGGACCATCAGGAGCAATTTAGGGCTCAGTGTCTTGCCCTAAAACACTTCAGTATGTGGACAGAGGGAGTTATGGACCGAGCCACAAACCCTGTCATCAGTGATCACCCTGTTACGACGTACAGCAGCTGAGACAACTGACACACTACGCTTGATTTTACTGACTGTGAAATTGTGTTAAGGGTGCAAAACACCTGGGGTAATTTCTTTTAGCTTGAGAGACTGTGTGCAACACACAAGGACACAGAAACACCATACAACAACAGTTTCATTCTGGTGTTCTCAACGTGACTGTACCTGTGATGCCCTCAACAACCTGCCCAGTCCACAGGCTGTGGATCTGATGGTTAGAACTGGGCCAGATATGTCAAGTACTTCATCCTAGCAGAATATAACTTGCTGCTTTGTCACAAGTGATGTTTTTCAAAATGGATGATCCCAATTGTTCTTCTATTGTCCTCACAAACTTAAAAAATTAATTGTGAAATACTGATCAAGTCAGACCTACATTTATCAAACTGGTTTGTAAAACCTGGGCATTTGTTTCAAGGCTTGAACTGTTTCCATAAGCCAAAAGACTATGACTCTGAGAGCAGCATCAATTCTGCATTAACAACTGAAGGTGCTCAATGCAGAAATAGGCCATATAGAAAATGCAGTGAAGAAGCGAGTAAACAGTAAAACTGATTGGATTGTTGAAACAGGAAACTTTGAAACAGGAACCGGAAAAAGCATCTTAAGAATGTGTTTGAATTTGGACCTTGAAGTTGCATCCTGATCTTTAGAATGGAAACGATTGAGCTGAAAAAGCTATCCAGAAGAAAAGATTTAATCCGGATGTCATGCTAATAGTGGAATTACCGCAAGGTGACAATGAGTCTTTAATGGCTGAAGTGAAAAGACCTAGCCTTGACTGACCCAGTGCAGAGAGAAACCTGAACGAACGTGCTGCCTCCTGTGGCCAACATTGGATAAGATTAACTTCCTCATACTTGACTCAAGGTGTTTCTAAGAGTAGATATTTGCCTTTGTGCCCTTTTTGCCGAGGAAGCAGCAATTCCTTGTTTAAAGCTTCACAGCTGACATTGCTGACCGTTAATTTAATGCAGCCGCTGATATTATCACACCTTTATTCTGTCCGATTCATTGAGTGGCCCTGCAGTTATGAAACAGAACAGAAACAGAAATCGTTTTTCTCAGTTTGGATGTGTTGTCAGCTTGGCTAACATCCTCCTCTCAACCACCTCCTCGATGGTGTCCAGGGCAGTCCAGGACAGAGCCAGCTCTCCTCACCAGTTTGGTCAGTCTTTCTCTGTCCCTCTTAGAACCCCAGCAGACCACTGCTGAGAAAATCGCAGATGCCACCACAGAGTCATAAAATGTGTTTAACAGTATCCTACACACTCCAAAGGACCTCAGTCTTCTCAGCAGATGAAGATGACTTTGGCCCCTTCTACAGGACCTCTGTGTTGGGAGTCCAGTTCAGTTTGTTGTTGAGGTGAACACCCAGGTATTTGTACTCCCCCACAATCTCAATGTCCAAACCCTGGATGTTTACCAGTGTAGTCTTTGGCATCTGCCTGCAGAAGTCAATCACCATCTCCTTTCTCTTGCTGGTGTTTATGTGAAGGTGGTTCAGTTCACACCGTTTGACAAAGTTGGTGATGATTTCCTTGTATTCCACTTCGTTTCCTGTGATACAGGGCCAGCGATGGCTGCATCATCGGAGAACTGTGACAGCTGTCAGTGTTGTGTCTGAAGTCCGATGTGTAGAGCGTGAAGCCAAGAGAGGACTGTGGCCCCCATGTTACAAACTACATCAGACACGCAGTGTGAAGTCTCACACACTGTGAGCTCGCACCAGATATAATCGAACAGCTCACAGAAAAAGTAGAAAAACTATTCAGCATAATCGAATCAATGACAAGACCTCCCCAGACAAAACAGCAGGAACATAACCAGGTAGAACGCCGCCCAGAAAAGACAGACCCCATGGCTGTCCAAATTACATTGAGAAAAACATTCCAAGCCACACCAGGGAAAACCAGGGCCGGCCTCTGCCAGTGACACGGCCACGACAACTGCCACAACCCAAAAACATCAACAGAAACAATTCTGGCCGAGAAGCCTCAACACTAGAACCAATGCATCAAATGACAACAGCAGGAAGGAAGATAGAAATGGGCCAGAAAAAAAAGTCAATTTTGTCCTGTACTGTCTTACCAGTACCAAAATTAACAGGCTGCGGGCTTGTAGGGTAAAAAGCACTCAGCCAGTGTAAGCTGAATGGTCTAGCTGTGAGTGGTCTGTTTGATACTGGGGCTCAAGCTAGCATGACAGACAGGGAATGGAAAGATAAGTACTTACCTGATACTGACATTAGACCACTCGCTGAGATCACTGAAAATGAGGAGAAGCTTGCAGCGTATGAAAGGAGACCCCCTTCCATTTGTTGGCATGGTTGCTATTACTGTCAACTGTTAATACAGTTGGGGTATGCATTGCACAATTCCTGCCTGGTTACAGTGTGCTTCACCACATCCAATCATGATAGCCTACTGTGTCTTACACACCACACCGATGCATGCCTTACCCACGTGCTGTGCCTTTAACATTACAAGCAAATGCCACACCACACACACCACCAACATACATTCCATACACTACACTGGATTATTAGTTGAGATTGTTAAAAATTTAAGGGTTTAAAGTTTTGAAAATGTCAGGATCCAATTTTTATTTACTTGGGGAGTTTGTGACCCCTGGCCTGGTGCCAGCCAGTACCTGCAACACACTATTATGTAAAGCAGGAGTCACTCTCAAAAACGTCATATGCCCATATGCATATTTGCAATTTCAACTTTTCTGTGCAACTTTGAAACCATCCTCAGTAGCAGGTAGATGTGTCAGGAAACAGCTAATAAATACCAGGTATGCAAGCTGATTGTTCAGCAGCATCTGATGATGTCTAAACATACTGTTAACATCTTTACTTCCTTATGCCAGGATCAGACTACACAACATTTTTGTCTTTAACACCGTGTCAGATGTAATGATCACAGTGCCATAAACTCGCCATTTCTTGGTTGGGTGACTGGCAAGACTACACGTATGACCCCGACCAATCACAGGACTTTTTTGATGATCATGCACCAGTTCAGATGTCATCTGGGAGGCAACTTTCAATCATGGTGACAGAAGTGTTGTGTATGATGCGACACAGCCACACAGAACAGTTTGATCTACCCATATGTTATAATGCACACAGTTTTGATTCACATAGATTTGTTATTAGTATTAGCTGCTGATGTCTGCAGGCCTGGCCATTAGCATCTGTGTGAGAAGTATGAAACTGCTCTTAACTGCATAAAACATTTTAGTACATCCAAACACTTGATTGTTATTGTGATAACTGTCATTAATTTTCACCTAAATGAGGCCACTGAAACCCTGAGTAACCTCCTCAGTCACCCTGTAAAAACGTAGATTAGAGTCATGTGTCTTTGTCTGCATCTCTCATACATCATAAACATAATGAGGAGCCAAATCAGACACTGAGATATACTGTACAACTGACCTAACAAGCTGATCTTTGCTCACTCGTTTCTTTTGTTGGTAAGATTGTAAGTATCTTGCATTTTGTTGTTTTTTTACACTCACTTTTCCACCTGATACAAGTGGAAAAAGACATTTGCAATATTTCTAGTTTCCCAAGTTTGTTTTCCAAATTTCTGTTTGCACTGTTTTTTCTTATGCTCAAGCTGAAAATGCAAATAGAAACGCGTGGATGGAAACATGTGAAGCTATAATGAAATGATCCAGGTAGGCTGGTTTGAGTAACAGATACATTACTTTGAGGGTTTATCAAATACCAAAACACTGCATTTGGTATTATAAGGAAGGATTTTACATGACAAGGACAAACAGTCTATTCTACAACAGATAAACAGCAGAATTACACGTGACAATGCACAGCAAGTCTACCAGAAACAAGCACTTAATTTTATGTTTGGCCAGCACAGTTCCTTTGCTGAATGAAACTGCATCGTGGTGCAGAAAAAAATTTCAACTTTCAACTTTGTTCCCCGTCTCCACAGCTTGTTGTGTTCTTCGCCCAGCCCTCTGTGTGGGTACCCTGCTCACATCTATGCAGTGACCTCAGTGAAAGGAATGATGGCCTACTACTGTGATGTTATTTCTTCCTACACTCAGAATGTGGAGGTGGACAGGGTGTAGAAACTTAAGGTAAACGTACTCTGCAGCAGTTCAGAGATGAGGTTCATCATCTCCTTGGGGGAAACCACAGCGCTGGTTCCTGAACCCGACTTCTGAGTCTTCACTCGACTCTTCTTTCCCATGGTGCTGGATGAACAACTGGGCTGTAAGGACACATCATTATTACTTTTAACATTTCATACTCAGACTTACGACACTATCATCAATACATCATGCTTACTGTATGAAACTCACTGAAAGTCAAAGGTGAATTGATATCATGTTTAAAAACTTAAAGTTTCACTGCTGCCAGGACATGTGGACTGGCACCAGATGGAAACTGCACACACTGATTGAAAATGTAATGTAGGTCAAGCTGATACGAGGGAGTAATTCAATTACACGTTAGAGGACATCATATTAATAGTATATCTTGTGATTGTAGATATGCACATCTTTTAAAAGACACTTTTATGTTCAAACAAATATACCTATACAAGCAGCAGGTCTCTTGTTGTACTGGTTTGCCCTATTATGGGTATAATGCGCAAAAATAGACATTCAAATGGTCTGAAGGTATGTGTTTTTTTCCAAAGGAATAATCAAACATCATTTTTGGCCAACATTACAGCAGTAAAATTAATACCCTGAACATCGACTAGAGAGTGCAACATCATGAAATACAGGAAGAGAATTGAGTTATTGTGCTACAAGAAGCAGCGACTTCTGCACCAGTCATGGCAAAAAGGGAGGATGAGCCGAAAGAGAAGGAAGCCAAAACAAACCCATCATTTCAAAATAAAATGTCAAAATAGTATTTTTTTTTCTTTCAAGGCAACCCTGTAAAGCCCTTTCAACTGCTGTAGTAGTCCACGTTATGGCAAGAACCACAACTATGTAGTGAGAAACAAAAGTCCATCATTACTTTGGAACTTTGTATCTTCAAGTGCAGTCACAAAAACCATCAAACACTATGATGAAACTGGCTCTCACGAGAGACCAACACCTCTGCGGCAGAGGAGAAGGTCATTACAGTTACAGTTGCCAGTCTCAGAAATCACCAAGTAATTACAGATTACAGCCCACATAAATGCTTCAGAGAGTTCAAGTAACAGACGAATCTCAACATCAACTGCTCAGACGAGACTGTGTGAATCATGGACACATTCCTGCAAAGAAAGCACCACAGATGGAGACCAACAAGAAGAAGAGAACTGCTTGGGCCAAAAAATACGAGGCATGGATAAGACCAGTGGAAATTAGTACTTTGGTCTTTTGGTCTCTCTGAGATTTTTGGTTCCAACCACTGTGTCTCTGTGAAAAGCAGAGAAGGTGAACAGACGGTATCTGAATGTGTGCTTCTCACTGTGAAGCATGGAGGAGGAGGAGGAGGTGTGATGGTGTAGGGGTGCTTTGCTGGTGACACTGTTGGCAATGTGCTCAAAATTCAAAGCAGACTTAACCAGCATGGCAACCACAGCATTCTGCAGCGACACGCCATCTCAGGACGATGACCCAAAACACACCTCCAGGTTATGTGAGGGCAATTTGGCGAAGAAGAGTGATGGAGTGCTGCTTCAGATCACCTTGCCCCAACCATCACCTGACACAGCTGAGAGGGTTTGGGATGAGTTAGACCACAGAGTGAATGAGAAGCAGCAAACAAGTGCTCAGCAGATATGGGAACACTTTCAAAACTGCTGGAAAAGCATTCCATGTGACGACTTCATGGAGCTGACTGAGAATGCAAATAGTTTGCAAAGCTGTCGTCGAAGCAAAAGGTGGCTACTTTGACGACTCTAAAATAATGAACTAATTTTGCTTTGTTTACACTTTTTTCTACATAATTCAGTGTTCTTTTACAGTTTTACTGTATTCAGTACTGACTGACAATGTAGTGTTTTTTATTCTTTCTTAGGATATGTTCCCTTACATTGCTTGTAGACTAAGAAGAGGTCAAATCATGTTTTGAGTGGTGCATCCCTTTTACTTTTGTATTACCATGATGTAATACTGTCACTATAACATAAACATAAAAATACTGTGACGTAATTTTCAGTCCACCCCTACATCCTCGTTACTCTGGATTATTTGCAGATCTCATTGTTAACTGTCACTGGAACTACTTTCAACCAAAAATATACTATTCTTTAATACTGTGAGCACCACGAATCCTGAAGTCTGGATCAATAAAACGAACATCATTTGCATGGATAGATACCACTAAAGGCAAAGTGAAGTAATCCTTTAAAAATATTTCAACTGGAAAACACCTGCCTTGGTTCTCTAAAAAACTGCACCGATATTAAATCAAAGAGATTTTTCCACCTATTTGCAATGGATTTGCATGTGATAAAAATTTCCCCGCATTTCGAAACAGCTCACTGAGCAAATGCTGTGGTTGAATTGGACTGATGTTTACTTTGCTTGTACCAAAGCATTCCAGGTCTATCTGGCTCCTGCAACTGTTCTCAGGCCAAAGGAAGCTCAGTATCACTGTAACAAGAGTCATTTATTAGAGCACACATCTCTACAACACGTAAGTAGCAGCCTGATATTTCATTATGAAGAGTAAGTTGTAGTGTTAGGCCTACGGCTTTCACACCAGTAAAATGACACCTTTAAATAGACCAAGTGTCAAAGTCCAGTTAACGTGGACCACTTCAATTTCCAACAGGCTTTAGCACAACTAATATTAATTCCTCCTCCCTGTGCAGCTGCTCACACCACTTGCTCTCACTTGTTCTGGATTTTACACTGCAGACAGTTCACCAAAGCAAAGGAAATGGCTGAGGCTATTTTTGGTAGATAGGGTCTTTTTCTATCCAACAGAAAGGCCCATCCATCTGACGCAGCCTCACCGTGTCTGCGTCTCACTCCCCCTCACACCAGACAGCTGCTCAGTGATATTCAGTAGCAGTTGGTCTAAAATCAATCTCTGAAAAAACCATTGTGAAAACTGTCCATTCCCTCAGCAAACACACAGCAACATCAGCATTCCTTCAGTCATGTTTGCATCCACCTGATTTAACTAAACCCAGGATTCACTCTCCTTTTAACTCTGCTTTGATCTCCACCACATCTTGAGAAAAATAGCTGGTTCTCTTGAAGCCAAATGCTCCAGCATGTCTCCCAGCTAGCTGCGAACCGTATCTGTCTGCTGTTTAGTTCTCAGCTGGTTCTAAGAGTGTTTTCGTTGAGAACAGCTGCCTGCTGCTGCTGCTGCTGGACATCAGATGGAGGACAGCACAGTTTGTGAGGCAGAAAACCAAAACAATGAGCTAAAACAGGCTTCATGGAGCTGAGGGGCATTGCAGAGTGAGGTGATAAAGTCTGTTTCATCACTGCAAGTGCAGCTTTATCTTTTGACAAAGGATGCTCTCTCTGTTGAAAAACAGCTTGATAAATCAATTAATACCCGGGTAGTTAAATTTAGTTGCACTTTAGGCTCGTATTTTGAGTCACTGATCCGTGAAGGAAATGACATGACTCCAGCTGAATGTTAGACATTAATGTTAGAACTGTTTGAAACCTGGAAAATCGGAGAGACATGCACAAAAGTAGAAATACTGTTTCTTTAAAATGCATGGATTTCTGATTGCAGTCAAGCAGACAAAACTTTGAGTTCCTGTCCAAACCTAAATGAACACAATTAGTTCAAACTGAGGAAACCTGGAGGAAATAACAATGCACTAGAATAAAACTTTTTACCTCCCTCGTTAACGTTACATCTGGGCGAACAACACAGTAACCTTAGGTACGAATGGCCCTCTCGTGCCAATTTCAGCTCCTCTCTGTCAAGTCTTCCATGTAAGCTAACGTTACATGGCAGCAAAACTGAGCACTCAAATGAGTCAGTTTGGCCACTTTCCACGTCTTTACTTACGTTATAGCAGAAATGGCATAAGTGAGGTATTAGCACGGTTTCATCATCCACCGAACTACAAGCTGGCACCGCACTACTAGTTAGCCCCTCGTCTCATTTATAGCCTTTTCCTAGGCCAGCTGCTAGCTTAGTAGCACTGAGGAATCGCCCATCCGAGCAGAGACGTAACTGGAGCGTGGCAGGAGATCGTACAGCGCTCATTCATATACACTGGCAGCACTGTCTAAATGCTACCAGGCTAGCTGTTAGCTGCTAAGCTGTCAAGTGATAATGGATCAGTTTTACAAGGGGATAATCTGCTGGATTGGCTGGCTACCTAGCATTGCCTGTTAAAATACAACAGCCTCTACACCACATACAGGCAGTCGTACAGAATAACACTCAACATCAAGTCAGAACTTTACTCTAAACCAGAAGCATTTTTCTCCGATTCAGTCATACCTTTTTTTTAGGTGACAACAGCAGTTCCTCTGCTCCTGCACTGAAACCAACCTTGACTGAGTGGCGCTTGTGATTGGAGTAGTCATGAAATACGCCCACAAAAACAACACTTGATTATGGCATTGGTTGTTGAGTAGCGTCCTCGCGGAACATGACGCAAATTTTTTTTCTCAGGGTAAAGAGGGCACGGCCCGCCCTACGCTGCGTCTGATTGGCTTATCCCGATATTCTTACCCTAAAATGGTACAGACACAGAAAACTGCGAGAACGTATTTGAATGCACACGACCCCGGCTGGTGAGTCACTGGGAATTGGGTAGTGCATGGTTTGGGCTCGTCCGTTTTCAACGTGCCTCAAACTTTGTTATATTAACAATTTATAGTTAATCAGTTATACTAACAATAGACTAAACAATATGCTAATGAAACAGGCGAGAAATAGGCAATGCACTAACAGAATCTTGATACATATTTTATCAGCGCTGCCTAGGGTGACGACGTCGTGTTGTGTGGCGCTGGACGAACTCATTTGCATAAAGTTGAGCTTGCCTCGTGGGCAGTGAGCCGCCCTACATCAGCATCACACGCTTCCGGTTTTGACGGATCCAAAATAAAACTCCGTTCCAGACCGCCTTATTGTCACACAAATAATTATCTTAATTAGTCCCACCAGAATAAAATGTGTCACTGTTTAGCACCAAAACAGTGACAATGCATATGTTGGCAATTCAACAGTGTAAAGAGGAAGTTAATTTCTTATTACAAATTTGCATTACTGTCCATTTCACATGCACTGATTGATGATGAAACGACCATTTTGTCAACAGACTGAATGCTATTTTATTACTATTTATGTACAGTTTGAATGACTGGGAAAGGGTTCTTGTAATTAATTCAATCTGGAGACATAATAAACCTCTAAATTATAACATATTATGATGTTGACAGCCTTAAAACCTTTAGCATATGTGACACACACACATACACACACATACTCACACATACTTGTATTGAAGGACCCGCAGGACAAAAAACTTTGTCTGGATTTCCATAATTAAATAAACTCACTTAAACTTACTTAAATAAATTGCTGTACAGTGATGGGAGAAAAAAGAGGTAACATGAAGAAATGGAACACATCTTGAACAAATACCCGTCAGTGATGGACATACAACAACGTGTCGTATGCACCAATAAGGCCCTTTCGAGCCAACAGTCCCCAGATTTTTTTGAAGGAAGCACATAGGACACCCTCCTGAGTGTCATTTTTAGGAAATGTTTTGGTTTCACTTCCATGTCATTCACACAATTTTGGATAATTTGATATAAACTGCTAATTAAATGTAGCTGAAACATCCTGGTGGAAGAGAAGTGATGGCTGCTGGGAAAAGAGACTGGTTGTACGTACATAATGGTTACACAAAACAGTTCACAAAACAAAACAATTCACCTCCACACATATGATGAGAATCATGGTTCCATCAGAGCAGTTCATCAGATTCACACTGATGCTTGAGAAAACATTGAGGGGGCACTGCCCCCCAGTGCCTGTGCTGCATGTTTTGTGTTTAATTGAACTTTATTAACAATTTGAACATAGAAATAGACAATAATGGAGTTCTAAAGTTAGAACAGACAGAGTACCAGGCAGAGCGGTTCAGTAACAAACAGTCTGTAAAGCTGAATTCATACATTATTAAAAAAACAACATCAGCATCCTCCCCAGTATGTTTTTTATACACACATTCTTAAGACAGATGATCATGGCTGCAGTTCAGTTCAGATTGCTGTCTGAGAATATTCTCCAGTCTTAAAGTGAACTTCCTGAGCTTTTGGGAGTTTAATGTAATTAGTTCAGATTCTTTTCATTTCCTCACTTGAAAAGAATCTGAACTAAAAATTGCATTTTGGTTTGATTGAAGGTGCATACTGCTGCAACCAAGTCTGAGAGCTGTCAGTTCATGTCCATTTACCAAAAGCTTGAAAAGACTTGAGTAATAAATTACAGGCCATTCAAATCATATTGTGAGGAATCACATTAGAAATGCTGTCAAACTCTTTGCAGTTTCTCCATAGGTCACTTTGGATCAAACAACATGAGATCCCCTCTTTCATTTATTAAATGCATCACAGACCATATTCCTTTATTCATCCATTTCTTATTGAACGGCCATTTGTTTTTCACAGTAACATATCTACGGTGTCACAGCTGTGAGGGCTAAAATTATGTTTGTCAACTAATTTCCCAAAAGTAAAACCTGATGATAGAATGAAGATGTTTTTCTCTGGAAGCCTTTTCAAATCAAAATCACAGCTTAGCTTTACAGGAATATGATGGGCAGATGTGAAAGAGCATTCTTTTATTGGTATAATTTCACATTTATTGATTTTCAATTTTAGGTCTGAGGCCTTGGAGACGATACCAATTATTTCAAGAATTTTAGTGATTTCATCAAGACTATTATAAAGATTGTTGTGTCTTCAGCTTCCTTCATCATGACCAGCTGTTCAAAAACTGATAGTTTACCAAAATCTGAGTTTTTGAGTCATGTCTGCTGCAGCAATAAAATGTAAGGCTGAAATCTCCTTAGCAGTGAGAGTGGAATTGAATTTCCAAACGCCTCCGTTGTGACGCTGACTTCCCCGATTCTTAATAGTAAGGCATATCAGCCAAAGGTTCCAATCAAATATTAGCATGTACATTTATTGTCATTAAATTGTCAGAAACTAACCAGAAATCAATTCATTTGAATTGACCCATCAGGTTTAAACCATGAAAAAAGAACAGTTAGTTAGTTAGTAGTTAGAACAGTCATCAGTTTTCAGCACTTTCAGCAATTATCCAATGGCCAAGATGATCCTTCTTGCAAACCAGAACTTTACCAGAAAAGCTATTTAACATTACTGCTACACTTGCTGGTTTGTTGGTGTCTTGACTGAATACGGTTTTCTCCCTCCATTGTTAAGACCACAATGTCTCATCTGACTCAATGGAACACTTCCTGGAGAGAAAAAGGTTTGTTTTGACAGTCTTTCTCCCGTGCTCACCTGGGGTATCCTCCATAAAATATACCCCCACTAAAAACATGCAAGAAGATCACCACCCGACCAATGGTGACGAATGAGAGTTGGGTCCCCGGGCGCCACTGTTGGCTGGCAGCCCACCGCTCCTGGTCTGCCGCAGAGGAAGGACAGACCAAGGATGGGTTAAACGTGGAGGAAGAATTTCACGAAGCATGTGCATGATGTGTTGTTGTGTTCAAAGCATGGAATGTGCATGTGTGTGATGAGTAAGGAAAGTTCTTCTTCTTCTTCTTCTTCTTCTTCTTCTACAAAAGAAGAAAGTTGATTTTCTTTGAACATTATGTATTTAGAGGCACACACATAAGATCGGAATTAAATAAAGAGATACAAACAGTAACAAAGTTGAAGGTTAGGTACCTAAAAATATAAATGAAACTTGCCTTTGCTTCGTCCTTTTTTATCAGTACCATCATCCTAACACCTTTAGAGTTTTCCAATACAGAATTCTAAATGTCAAACAAGTTACAATTAAAATAAAACCTGATCTTGTTTGTTATAANAATTCTAAATGTCAAACAAGTTACAATTAAAATAAAACCTGATCTTGTTTGTTATAACGAGGGGTTTAAATAACTTCTAAAATCAAAGAATCCACTGGGTTAAGTGGGAGACAGATGGATTAACTACCTTTGAAAGTGAGCATCTGTTGACTCTATACATTACTGTTGCACTATGCCGAGTGGTCTGTTCAGTACCGTCTCTAATAAGAACTGCACAGTTTTTCCAGGCTGGTCAGGAGATACTCTGATGTTATTGATGTGTCCTGTTGCTCTAGCTTGTTCCATATTTAGCCAAACAGCTGTGTGAGCCTCTCAGTCAGCGTTGCAGAGGTCTTGTTTGAAGTGAATCCCCAAATCCTTGCAAAACTTGGAGTTCTTCACAGGCTTCCAGATGGTGTCTGAGTGATGCGTCAGCATGAACTGTCTTATGATCTGGCTCTGTTTCCCCTCTTCTCCTCCTCCAGGTGATGGACTCAGTGTTTTCCAATGATGAGGCCCACTGTGGTGCAGTCTTAGCCAAGATGCAAATGATTTCCTTGTGGATATCTTAATCATTCTTTTCCTTCAGTCCTTGTAGGTTTAGATTCCAATGTTTTTTACAATGCCCCAGCTCCAACATTCTTTCCCTCACTTCACAGTTTTGATTGGCCAGGGAGGGAGCCTCTTTTTCCAAAGCTTGGATTTTGACTTTACAGTCTGTTTATTTCTGCTGGATTCATCTCAACCACTTTGGAGATATTAGCTACCATAATCAAGTTATCATGGAGCTCTGTCTGTCAATTTATTGATAGCTTCAGTGATAGCTAAGGTAGGTAGGTAGAGACACTTACCTTGCTGGGTGGAGCACAGAGACAATATAACAGAAACCATGCCAATGTGTAAATACATTGATCCTGACTGTAGGTGTGTACTCTCACTTCTATGATCTCCACCTCAAGAAGATGTTTGAGAAACTTTGGCTTTCTATGTATATTTAAGTCCATCAGTGTATTACCCCTAACACTCTTTCATCTTTCTTTACCTCTATCAGTTCTCTCCAGCAGCCACTCAACTTGACTGAGGACCAGGTCTCCTCCTTCACTAAAGTAAAAGTAACAGTAGCACAGTGTACAAGTACTCTGTTTCAAGTAACAGTCCTGCATTCAAATTTAACTTCAGTAAAAGTACAAAAGTATTAGCATCAAAACATACTTACAGTACAAAAAGTAAAAGTACTCATTATGCAGAATGGCCCATTTCAGAATAATATATATTACTGTATTACATATTGAAGTATTAACTGAATTATAATTACTGATGTATTAATGCATGTTGCAGCTGGGCAGCTTGGGAACGTCACTCTGAAGAGCATCTTATCGTGTCCATAATATTACATTATCATTTATTGGTTGATTAGATTTCGTGTTATTGATCTGAATCTGCAAAGTAACTGAAGTCATCAAATCAACGCAGTGCAGTAAAAAGACCAATATTTAGCTCTGAAATGTAGTGTAGCAATAGAAAGCAGCGGAAAATAGAAATACTCAACTAAAGTACAAGAACTCTCTTCCTTACAAAATCAAACACAGAAAGTGATAAATGCGGTCTCTGTGCTGGAAAAATGTTCCATAAATACAAACAGGTTGGCAGCTCGGATGTGTTTGAAACTATTGAGAGCTGCGTGAACCACGTGACCGTGTGGCAGAAAGTGCCGCAACTCTCTTTTTCACGCGCTCTGCCCAAAGCTGGAGAGTGGAGAACCAACCCGAAAACGACCACAAGGAGCACGCTACTATCCAATCAGAGGGAGATTAAGGCGTGTCATGTCTTAGCCACGCCCGGGGGAAAAAAATGGCGTCCTGTGGTCTTTGTTTGGACAGGTTGATGTGTTTGCCACTGGAGTATACGGATACTATCACAGCGGATTCTGGATATTTGACTTTTTATACGTCAGTGGGATTCTGCTTGTAGACTTTTCCCGCGTGTTGCTGGTTGCCATGAAGACGTGAAGGCAGCAGTAGTTCGGCTAAAGACATTGTGTCGCGGTTGTGTCTTTGCCTCCTCTCTTGCTGTACGCTGGATGTTACAGTAGCTCGTAGCATCTCTCGTGCGCCAACTGCCTGGAACAGTTGGGAGCAGGTTCAATGCGGTTTTCTTCAACAAGAGAATTCAGATCCAGCCCGAAGTCCTGCTTCTAGCGGGACAAGAAGGACCTGCTCACCCTGGACCTCATCAGACCCCTCTTATTCTGGGACAGGAAGGACCCGGCCACCCTGGACCACATCAAACCATGCTGGTACTGGGACAAGAAGGACCTGGCCCATACTCCATCCCAGTCAGAGGGACTGGACCCCGCCACTGAGGCCCGGTACCGCCGAGAGGGGGCTCGGTTCATCTTTGATGTTGGCACGCGGCTCGGGCTGTATCCTTTTTGGGGAGACGTTAGCTAACCTGCTAGCTGCGGCACCGACACGACAGGTGCTGCGTGCTTCACGTTAGCATGCGGGACACAAAGCTCTCACTCTGAATGACAAACGGAAGCTGTGTCCATGTCCATGGATGGTTCGTGTGGCTGCCCCGTGTTATGTTGCAGAGTAGAGGATACATTATTCACATGTAGCCTTCAGTCCGTAGAGAAGAAACCTCGAAGAATGTATAATTTGGCTGAAAGTGACCAATCACAAGTAGTAGTAGTAGTCAGTCTCTAAGTTGTACTGCAGCTCCTGCACATCATCAGCAGTGATCCTGACCAGAGATAAACAGAATCATGTAAAGTCTAGAAAGAGCTCTGCCTGAAGAGTTGTGCTGCTTGCAGGCTTTAATAATAAAGAGGAGAGGAGTGTTAGGGTGCTTTCACACCTGATGTCACCCTGCATCATCAGCAGCCATGTGGAATTCAAGGTCTGGTGACTGATGGAAGTTTATGCGGCAGTTCACAGCTTTTCATCTATTAATCAGGAAAAACACTTGGCCTTGACGAGCACATGTGTACACGTAGCTACCAAATGATTTCACATGAATATACAGGTCGCCAGGGTTCATCTGACAGCGTTCACACCAGCCCAAACAAACCACACTAACCTGGCAAACATACCAGGGGCCCTGTTGCAAGGCAAGGCAAATTTATTTGTATAGCAAAATTCATACACCAGGCAATTCAAAGTGCTTTACACAAGCATAAAAATACATTAAAATCATACATTTCAAAGAAAGAAAGAAAGAAATTAGAAGAGAATAGAAAAATAAAAATAAAATACAATTAAAGGAAAATTAAAAACAGAAGCCAGTAAAAGACAATAATTTAACATTTAGAATGATTAAGAAGTCACTGAGCAAATGTATTTACTTTAATTAAAAGCTGTAGCAAATAATAATGTTTTCAATCCTGATTTAAATGAGCTGACAGTTGGTGCAGACCTCAGGTGTGCAGGCAGAATGTTCCACAGGTGAGGAGCATAATAACTGAAAGCTGCTTTACTTTGTTTGGTTCTCATTCTGGGAACACACAATAGACCTGTCCCTGATGACCTGAGAGGTCTGGATACTTTAGATGGAGTTAATAAATCTAGAATATATTTTGGTCCTAGACCATTTAATGCTTTGTAGAGCAGCAGTAAGATTTTGGGACAGGTTACATGTGAACACACTCAGGCTCTATACATCAGGACGTCCTGTCTGAGACTGGTTGATAAGTATCTGCTGTCCAGTGTTGAAATCCCTCTGTCAGTCTCCTTAACTCCTGTGGCTGCAGCCACTATGACACACTGGCTACTGGGATTGTTTACTTCCACCGCTTCTACATGTTCCACTCCTTCAAGCAGTTTCCTCGATATGTAAGTATGTCAGGATCAGTGATCTGTGTATGAAACTCAACAAAGCCAACCACAAGACATACCTTTGAATTAGAGCTTTCAAGGTTTTGTGTGTTTTGGAAGGACGGGACTGAACTTGGCAAACAGCACCACCTCAACTGATTCCTCTTATCTGTTTCATATTATTCATGTGCTAAAATTTGAAGGATTATGCTTATGCCTAACCTGGTTGATGTGTCTGCAGGTGACAGGAGGATGCTGCCTTTTCCTCGCAGGCAAAGTGGAGGAAACTCCAAAGAAGTGCAAAGACATCATCAAGACGGCTCGCAGCCTGCTCAATGACATCCAGTTTGCACAGTTTGGAGATGATCCCAAGGTCTGTAGCACGAAATCCTTGTCCTCCAGGACATGACGAGTGCTGTCTTTATGAAAGTGCTGGAATGATGTCAGATAGAGACCGAACAGTCAGAGAATAATACAGAAACTACTGTCATTGCCTGCCTTCAGTCTAGTCTTTTCTGGACCCAGTTTCTTGAGTTTTGCAGCATTTTGTGGGTGAAATTCTACAAGCCTTACATTTTTAAATGCATCTTCCAAAACATCATGTGAAGTTGTGTAGAGCGTCTTCATGTCACTGTCCATGGTGCTGGGAAAACGTATTAATTAGTAATTTGACTGGATCCATTTGAAATCACCTCTTATATTGATGTTTTTCCTCTCTCCTTCAATAATGACTTTTTTAACACAGATAAAAACATATAACTTAGACACCAAATGTGAAATAGTTTTGGCCTCAGAAGAAGAGTGATGATGAGTGACATGACTGAAGCATGCATTTACTTTATTTCCTCGCAGTGTTCCATGACAGCAGAGAAAAACCTTTGATCTACATTTGTTTTCCAGTCCAGAGAAGAATAAATGACTCCCAACTGGGCTCTAAATATTTTGGGAGCCTGTCTTTCTTTGGGCCCTCTGCAGTCCACTCAGTGGTTAGATTGAAAGGTTGAAAGTGTGATTTGTCGGTCCATAGTATGTTCATCCATTCCAAACAGAGCTAACCGTCGACTAACCTTCTGTTTCTAGTTTCAAGTTTTAAGAGCAGCTTTGCTAAAGCAGCACAGCTGTTAATCTCAGCTTGTTCTACACATTATTGTGCACTCATCACTGAAACAGGAACCCGTTCCTATTTAAATCTGCACAGTTTGATTCTAGTAAGCTTCAGCTGGTGATTTCTTCTATTCGTATGTAAGAGCTGCTCAGCAGCATCTTTGTCTCTTTCAGCTCTTTGAATGTTCATTCAGGTTGAACCATTGTCTCATGCTCAAGTTTGATGCTCCCAGTGTTCAGGAGTAAAACATTATGAATAACATGAACTACACATTATTTCCAGAAAGTATTAGTTGTCATGTTGAAAGCATAAAAGCACTAAAAAAATCAAAACCATGGTTAGCACTGACTCCTTCAAATGATACATGTCTTAAGACAGTCATTGTCTCATGCTAGTCGCAGGAAGTGCTCATCAATCCACAAACATTCACAGAAAGAGGTTTTAGATAAGATGTTTTGATGATGTTGATGATGGTTTTGCCTGTAAAGTCTCGAGGAATAATCTTCTTCCCAACAGGAGGAGGTGATGGTGTTGGAGCGTATCCTGCTGCAGACCATCAAGTTTGACCTGCAGGTGGAGCATCCCTACCAGTTCCTGCTGCGCTACGCCAAGCAACTCAAAGGTGTCCCTGCTGGTCTTTGGCCTTTTCTGGACCAGATTTAGTTCTGACAGATACATCGAGAACAGTGGTGATCAAACAAAACACGAGGCCTTGAACTGCAGCGTGCCTAAAACTGTGTCAGGATTGTTAATATTGAAACAGTGACAAAAACAAAACTGTCTTTCAGGTGACAAGAACAAGGTGCAGAAGCTGGTTCAGATGGCATGGACCTTTGTGAATGACAGGTACGCTCAGAAAGCAGCATCACGAGCCTGAATCACGACAACAACATTTTGTGCCTAATAACTGGTCCTCTGCAGCCTCTGCACCATGGTGGCCCTGCAGTGGGAGCCACAGATCATAGCGGTGGCTGTCATGTATCTGGCTGGACGTCTCTGTAAGTTCGACATCCAGGACTGGACCTCCAAGCAGTCGTCCCGGCGCTGGTGGGAGCAGTTTGTCCATGATGTGCCTGTGGAGGTGCTGGAAGGTAATGGAAGTACTGTATATGAGCTATTCTAATTTTTCAGCCTTTTCTCAGAGGCTTCAGAGTGGACCTTGGGTCAACAGGAGTGACGTGTTCTCAGTAGTGTGCAGATGTGTAGATCTCACTGTCTGTCCCCTCCCCTCAAACCCGTCCTCTCCACCCTGAAACTTTGACAGAACGTTCCAAGTGAAGAGCAGTGACACTGAATAAACCCTGACAGTGTCAAAACAAAGACAGACATGACGAAATTATCGGTGAAAAACACATCAAATCCAAAAATATCCAAATGAAATATGTTTTAGTGTCTGTTCTTGTTTCAGTGCCAATACAAACGCAGCTTTTTTCCACTTGTTTCAAAGACACTGTTTCCTTTTTCAAAGGTCGTGAACTCACACTCTGATTCTGACAAAATTTCACACAAATGTCTCATTGGATAAAATGATGAAGTGATGACATTTTATATCTTAAAGGTCAAAGGTCAACCTCACTGTGACGTCACAATGTTGTGCAGAGACACTTTTCTGTCCATTATTTACACCATCACTCAGGAACATTGTGACCATATTTCACATTTGGCTTCTGTGCTGCTGTTTTGAAGATGTGTGTAAGCATCATGTTTTAGAGTTTGGAGCTTCTTTGCAGCAGCATCCATATTTAAATCATTGTAGTCCAGCACAAGCTCATTGGTTGAGCTGATATTGATTGATTGTTGTGGCACCATGTGATGAAGCTCTCTGTCAGTCCTCTGTGCTTCTCTGGAAAAATAGTCTCTAAGAGAAGACAGCATGTTTCTACCTGGATGTTATTCACTGGAATCATACAAGTCAATATAGTTATAACTTCCATTTCACCAAAAAATACACTTAAATTCCCTCTGCAGTACATGTATTATGGGTCTGGACACACATGGATGTAAATGCAACCTGACTGGCTGGTAGAGGCATTCAGCTTTGAGGCACTAATTCCAGTTTTTGCTGTCCTGTGTCTGTCCTGTGCTCCTCTGTCATGCAGATATCTGCCACCAGATCCTGGACTTGTATTCTCAGGCTAAGCAGCAGATGCCTGATGGAGGGATAGGAACAGGGGAAAACCCCCCACAGTCCTCCATCCTGTTGCCGTCAGTCCCACCACCAACCAAGAAGGCGTCCCCTCAGACCAGCCCCAGACCAGCTCAGGTGAGTGGACCACATCTCCACCTCTGTTAGCATCTGTTTGATCCCATTTTATGCTTTAAATTCAAACTAGTTGTCTTTTTTTTCAGCCCTCTCCTAAAGATGACAGCAAGGCCATCAGTAAGCAAGACTCCTCCTCACTAGCAGATACCAAACACACTGAAGGACTCAGAGTTGTTTAAGCTCATTCTTCTATATATTTGTCTTGTTTTTGTTTTCCAGAGCTCACAAATCTAGAACCTCCTCCACCTCCTCCTCCGCCCCCTCCTCCTCCAGTCTCCATAAACCCAGGTCAGAGTCCTCTGCTCTTTACTCCATCAGTTGTCCATGCATTGTTAAGAAAGACTTGTCTTCAAAGTGACCGAAAAGTTGATTTTATTAATAACATTTTGCACCCATATTATGCACAATTACTTTTCAAATATTCCACACTTAAAAAGGTGGTCATTTATTTCTTTCCCTGTCTCTGGTCTCTGGTAGTGATGAACCTACAGAGAATTATCTGCAGCTCCTCCTTTCATGGGGCTGTATATGGAGCTTCAGATCATTGTCTGGCTGCATCTTTCATGTTTTGCTTCACTCTCTCAGCTCTAATAGTGTCATTTCCAGCAGCAGCAGGGAGCAGTTTGCTGAGAAAGATGTCTAAAAACCTGCTGTGCAAGACCTGCTCAGCAGCAAAACACAGACCGACACAGTTGGAGGCTAGCTGGTGAACATACTGCAGTAAAGAATAGTGTTCTTGAAGTAACCTTGTTTTGTCCACATGATACTATCCTGATAGGACTGCAGATATTTCGATTCATCTATAGATTCAAAAAGTGGAAATGTTAGCCATCACTCTGCAGCATTCCTGTGGCACATGTCCATCATGTGCCGTCCATTCAGACGTCCAGGAGAGCAGTCCTTCAGCAGCCACACTTCCAACATCATCTGGAGTTTTATTGACTGTGGCTGTACTTCAGAAGTATATCCAGCTCTGAATGTTCTATCTGTTGTTCCTTTATATTGAAAATTAGCAGAGGGAAATCTTACCGTTCCTTCTCCTGCTTCACAGCCGTCTGAGGTGTCGCACAACAAACCTATTTTGCTATAGTCAGCATAGACATATTGTACATTCATTCGCCCACAGGCTGCACTGGCACTGGACTGTCTGTGGCAGCAGCTGCAGCTGAGCTGGACCATGATGCAGCCTCATCTAGCAGACATGAGAGCCACCCGCGTTCAGCTAGATCTGCTCTTAACAGAAACGGTGTTTCACATGCCAGACAGACATGGCAGGTCACCTCAGAGCCTCTGCACCAGAGGCCTTCGTCCTCAGCCCAAGTACTGATTTCATATGTGTAAACTAGCAGGCCATTCAGACACGCTGATGCATGCTGGGGTTCGGCTCTGCGGCGTCGACTGGTTCTTCCATACTTTTTCAAATGTTTTGTTGGATCAACATTCACTGCTTCTTTCTTTTGTCCCACAGAACACAGACCCCCGTCCTCCTACCCACCAGCCCCAGATCTCCCCTCTAAACCACCCCCCCCACCTTTACCCCAGTGCCCACCTCCACCACCTCCTCCGCCCAAGGACCTCCCCAGCTCTAACTCCCTAGTGTCCAGCGAAGGCTACCAGAAGCTCCAGTCCATGATGAAGACAGAGGGCTCGTGTTACACCACTGTACCCCAGGCCTGTGCTCCACCGCTTGGCTACCACCACTACCCCACAGGCACCACCTCCTACCACACGCCCCCACTCTCAGCCTATAGCTACCTGCTTGCACCTCCACCCCCGTCAGTCATGGGGCTGGCGCCTAGTTTGAGTGGTGGGTACCCGCCACCATCGACAGTTGGACACAATCAGCTCCCCCCTCCGCTGCCGCCCGGGATGCCTCCAGTCGGCGGGCTGAGTCGGGGCACGTGGATGAGATGAGCACCACAAAGACGGCAAAAGCTTCCGCAGAGTTCAGATGAAATGTTTTCAAATAGTTCCAGTTTCTCCAGTCACCACATTAGGAAGCTTTACTGGTTTGAACCTTTAATGTTTTAAGATAAACGCTGTGGCGTGTTCTTCAGAGGGTCTTCAGCGTATGATGATGTGGCTCAGATGACTGTCTTCTTCTAGCGCTCTTCTTTTTTGAACAACATGTTGTCATATTTGAAAGTAAACAGTATTCACATCTGTTCTATCTTCTGCTCGGAAAGTCTCTTTTATTGTCTTGTCCTATTTATATATTGATAGGGACACTATTTCGGTGTTTAACCGCACATATGGAGTTTCATACCGTTCTCTTTTTATTGGCCTGTGAAAGAGATCGCAGCACTGTCATGGCAGCTTTTCTCACCATTGTTATGTTGTTGTTCCTCTTGTTGTTTTTTTCTGTGGAAAGTGCTTTTCATTTGAGAACAATCAGCGACAGCGAGCGGTTCAGTTCACAGAAATCTGTTTCCTTTGTCCATTTTTAATGAACTGGTTTTTAATGGAAGTTCTTTTTTTTTTATTTCTTTGTTTTTATTTGTCAAGCCAGTCCTTTCAGGAACTTAAGATAGGTCGAATGGAATAAAACCACCAAGAATAGAAGTGTCTTGATACTTGAATTCTTTTGATATTTTTTATGTATTAATGTCATAAGATTACATTCTGTAATGGTAATCATTATATAATGCTCTTACAGTGGTCTCTAAAGATCACTTATCATTTATACATCATGTAAATGATCTGTTTTCCATGCAGAAGTTTGATTGGTCCGTTCACAGGTTCCATTGTTGTCAGATGTAGTGCTCGTCACATGAGCTCATGAAGTAAACCTTCAGCTGTCATCTTCAAACTGGTTTTAAACTGGATGGTATTTGACACACTGATTGTTATAGAAATGTGGTTATTGGTACATTTTCTTGGCAGGTGAAGCTGCTTCCTGCTGTGGTTTTGGTAACAACTACACACCTGTAAAGTTTCATGGCTGCATCTTGCATGTATGTGACGCTGCTGTGTTGACCAAATCTGTCCACAGACAGACATACTAACACCTGGCAGAGCATTCAAAACCTATTCTGTTGTAGTTTCAGCAAAGAGGTGTATGGAGCACCATATTTGGCCATGATCACACACACACACAGACACACACACACACAGCGTGAAAGCAATACCAGGATAATAATTATTACTAGGCATTACAGTAATGAAGACAGTGCAGTAAAGAATGATTTCAACACATCTCTATGGAATGAAAATCCCACGTTAGCTGCCGTACATAGAAAGAACTGAACACAGCAGTGATTCAGGTTGAAGCCCTGTTGTGCTGGCCTGAAGGAAGCAGCTCTATGGGACAAAATTAAAGCTGTGAGCAGCGACAAGCATGTTTAAGGCTTGACGAAGGTGAGTGAAGTGTCTTCAGCTAGTTTAATGCTGTTTACAGAAGGAGTGAGACCAATCACACGGTAGCTCCCCTCCAGTTTATGCCGCTATTAATCACTAAATACAACAAATCATGAATGAGTCTGTTATAATACAGTGCATTCTCATGGAGAATTAACATTAAGTATCTCACACACATAAATATAACTTGCATAATCCATTAATTTCAAAGGCTGTAAGCTGTTAAATTTACAGATAATTAATTCACACTCACTGAAACACAGGTAGGCTGTCACATGGCTATCATGTGAACTCTGCTAGCACAGCCCATTAGCATCCAATACCTACAGGCATAATGTAGAAGCGGACAGACAACCTTGCACACCTCATTGGCCATGTTAAATCAAAGGCCATTAGAAAGGAAACTTAAAGCTTCACAAGGCTCCACTTAATACAAATCACCATGAGCATTACTGCACAGCAACTGAACTTAGAGCAGCATCCTCTGAGAGGAGTGGAACAACAAAAACAAGCCATGGAAATAGAAGACAGGTCCTTTTAGACATGTTCTATATATTTTCTTAATTATGTTCAGGTTGAGTCACAAAAAATGTTCCTTCATAAAAATGAATTATTCCTCTAGTTAACTCAGAATGATGAAATGTACATGAACTCTGATGTTAGCTCCACACACAGCTGGGTCATCACCACTAGGCCTGCAGCATTGCACACTCAAGTTCCACCATGTTCCCCCGTTTTCATCAGATTTGAATGAAAGTTGGTGAGTATGTTCAGGAGATGCAGGATGTCTCCAGTGAGGACTGCTCAAAGGCATCTTGAGCAATGACTACCTCCACCAATCAATATGCCAAAAAGCCTAAAAGTTTGTATGTCACTAAATGGAAGGAGGCTTACCTGAACTTCATGAAGAGCAACGTCGGTCAAAGTCATGCTTTTTGTCAAATGAGCCACACAGATTTCAGTGTGTCACACAGAGTGAAAAGTGATGTGATCCAGCATAGTTTGTCAAGTTTAGACACAGCCAAGAGACGCAGAAACATGCTCCACCAATGACGGCAATGACGACGGCAAGAGAAAACATGGACAAACTGTTCAAACTGTCATTAGTTTAATCACCCTCAATGGAATTATTGACATCCTGGATGAAAAGCTGCAGTTTCGTGAGCAGTGTGGCTGCAGGTGTCTGTCTTCCTCAGCTCGCCCCTCTGCTCCACCTTGACGGTACCGTTTACCATGTCTTTCACATCCAAACCACTGGAGAATTTGTTGTGTTAGAGTTGTGTGCAGTCTGTGTCATAGGAATTTTTTTTTGTGCCAACTGTCAAGACTGAACTTTCAGTCTCAATATCGACTTTGCTTTGAAACATTGCCAAGAACTAACAAATTGTAACACATTCTTTATAAGGAATATACAAGTTAGAAAAAAAAGTGTGTATCAGGTGGAAGCAGTAAACATATGAGTTGATAATAAACTAATGTTTGGCCTACTATTAATGTTACCACCCAGTGAATGCACTACTTTTCTCTTCATTATCTAATTATTATGAGTATTATGAGTCTGTTCATACTGATATAGACTGACATACATTTTGTAATAAAGTGAAATTCTTAATCAATAGTAAGCTAATTCTTTTTTTCATTTGAAAGAAGAATTTTGTAGTTGAGGACGCCTGCCACTTCATGTTAAGAATAGGCTACAAAACATTATGAAGTGGAATATTTTCTCTTTTCAAGTGAATTTTCTATTGATCAATAATTTGTTTGAGGCGTTTAATATTCAGTGCAGCTGGAGATCATTCACAGTGAACCTGTTGTACTCACACTAAAGAACAGGCCTCAGACTGTGACCTAATCCAAAAAACTGAAGGACAATATTAAAAAAGGGAGGAGGCAGGATATAGAATTCACCAAGAAGCCTGGGACCTGGACCAGCCAGCTGCATTCAGTAAGTTACTTTAAAAAAAAACAACAAAAAAAAAACCTTTCCTTTCATACATTAACAATAAGTTCTCACTTTATCAGGCTAGTGTCAGTCTGCATTGTCTGTGAAGCATTAGGAGTGACAGATGTTCTCGGGCAATAACCACATGCAGATAAGCAAATATAAATCAGACATTGATGGAACAAAGATATTTATCATTTTACCCTCTAGTTTGATAGATTGATTCTTATTATGCTGATCCAAAGCCAATTTTAATTTGGAAGTCACACAAAACAGGCATTACTGACACACTCTGTATAGACATGATTTATTTATCTATTTTAATGACTGAACAGGAACCATAAATAGACACTAACCCACGTTGATCAATTCTCTTTACGTAGCATGTATTATGTATGTAAAATGAAATAAAGACAATGACATCCACAATTCACACACCATGCAGAGTTACAGGGGGGACTGCACACAACATGCTTCTGTGAAATTATCTCTCTGCATTTATCCCATCCTGGAAAGTCCTTCCTCCGCGGCAGACCAGGAGTGGTGGGCTGCCAGCCAACAGCTACACCCGGGGACCAGTTCCCTTCTGTCACCACTGGTCAAGTGGTGATCTTCTTCCATGTTTTAGTGGGGTTTTTTATGGAGGATACCCCAGGTGAACATGGGGAGAACATGCAAACTCCACACAGAAAGGCCCCTTTCCTTGAGCATGGTGGAGGACACGCCCCACAGCGAGAATCGAACCCGGGACCTTCAAGCTGTGAGGCAACAGTGTTACCACCTGTGCCACCGTGCAACCCAAACCAAACCAGATGTGGAGATCTGCAGTCTCCCCTCCTTTCCCCTTCTCTGCTCCTGTGTTTTCCCCTCCTGTTGTCTCTTGTCTGTACTGTCTGTGTCTGTGTTACTGCAGGGCGTGGCCGACAAGTTGGGCCCAGCCTCCCCTCCTCCTGAGCGCAGCTTCACTAAATCAAGACTCACCTGCCTACACAGTATTTAAGTATCACGGTTCCAGCTAGTATTCATTGAATTGTTGCTTGATAACGACCAAACCAGAAGAATCGCTGACTACCTTGTCAGTTGTTCTTGTCTTGTTCTGCTACCTGCCTTCCTGACTTGCTTTTCCTGTCTGTGCCTGCTCCTCACCTGTTGTCGTCCATTCCCTGTCCGTCTGCTCTCACCAAAGAACCTTGACCTGTCTCAAGTCAGACTCGGCTACATTGGACTCTGCCTCATCTGGGCTCGTGTCTTACATTAACCTTATTATTCATGAAACTTTCTTCTGCCTCCTGTCTCTTCTGTTTGTGCCTGGCATTTTGGGTCCTGTAAACTCTGCTAAATAACACCAAATTTAAATTGTAAAGTTATAGTCACGCTGGAAGTTATTACATTGTCATTTTTGATCCACAGATTAAACTGGACTGATTTTGGAACAGTCTGGTCTGATGTTTGGAGAGAGAGTGAGGCAGACCATGGACCCTGGCCTTGGGCTGGATGTGAGAGTCCATGGTTTTGGTGGGCCACCCTGGGGCAGCATGGCCTTCTGCACTCCAAGGAAGAGCAGCACTGACTGTCTTGATCATTCACTGCAGCAGCAGTGACCTGGGAAACATCAACGGCGTGAAGCTTGTCACATCAGTGAAGCAGAACATTCAATTCAATTCAATTCAATTCAATTTTATTTGTATAGCGCCAAATCACAACAAAAGTTGTCTCAGGACATTTTCCATATAGAACTGGTACAGGCCGAGCTCTTTTATCAACAGAGACCCAACAATTCCCTCATGAGCAAGCACTTGGTGACAGCGGTGAGGAAAAACTTCTTTTTAACCGGCAGAAACCTCAGGCAGAACAAGGGTCTGGGTGGGCGGCCATTTGCCTTGACCGGTTGGGTGAAAGAGGGAGAGTGAGACAGACAGAGAGAGACAGACAGACATGCAGTCACAGTAACAGTGACAGTGGATGTAATAACAGTAGTAGCAGTTGCAGTGGATGTCAGGCAGGGCCATGGCAGGAGACGTAGCTGTAATCCACAATCCAGATTCAGCCACTATCCATGGGAACCTGCGAGACAACAAAGCACAGAGACTCCGGGGAAGGAGTTAAATTAGTACCACGCCGTGGTAGGTCATGAAAGAGTGCAGATGGAGAGGGAGAGAGGGACAGAGGAGCTCGGTGTATCTTTGGAGGTCCCCCGACAGTCTAATGCTATAGCAGCAT